>CAJNDV010034127.1:19285-31439 GCA_905221635.1 Symbiodinium sp. CCMP2456
AAAGAGGTATCTAAACAAATCAGGATTGATATCTTTGCCATGCTTCGCATGGCGAGCCGCTGGCAGGAAGTCCTGTGCTGACTGCCACCACCGGTCGATGCTTTGCATGCCAGTATAGCACAACTCGTCAGAAGCTTAACTTAACATCACGCTCAGGCTCGTAGTGAGCCATGCAATCAGCATACTGCGTGACATGCTTAACTTCACATCACGCCATTGCTCGTAGCGAGCAGTGCAACCAGAATATCGCATCAGAACCATGCACTTCACTGGGACCAAGAAATCTGGAAACCTTATACTTTCTTGCGGCAACCATAGCCACTACCTTCGGATCTAGCACATGTCTTGGCAACTGAAGACATGGCGGGACATCGTTTGCCAAGCACTTCGAGCCGCGCCGGCAGACGATCGACAGATGATACGCAAGGCCGCGGAGCCGTGTTTCTCTGCTTTTCTTTGGGTTGGACTGCCTCTTTCTCGCAAGACTGCACTCCATATGCGGTTCTTCTTCCAATTTCTAAGGCTGGGATCACATTCCGCGACATGCGTGGCAGCATGGCGATCAGTTTGGACAAAACAGCGATGCAGCGGTGGTTTCGCGGCTCCAAGAAGTTTGCCTGGCGCTGGAATGGGTCCTGCATTCAGCTTCGTTTGCCCTGGCTCTGGCTACTGCAGCCTGGCAGGACTCACTCCCGCGAAGAAGCGTTGTGACACTGCCCACTTCTGAAAAGTGCAGTTTTCACTGACTTCAACAGACTCAGGCATCGCATCCATCCGCTCCTATAAGCTTGCGCGCTCCTTGGCTGCAAAACTCCCAATCCTGTCCTGCGGGTCTGCGCCTGGCTATTGCCTCCGATTCTTGCCCAGCCGAGGGTAGTGGGTAGCGTATGACCACTCGCACCAGCACAGAAATGTCATTTGTTCATTGCGTCCTGGGCATGCGAGAAGGAGAAACTCCTGAGGCGCCTCGGCTTCCCGCGTCACGTGTCTATGTCAATTTCCACGACATGGACATCCATCTAAGTGACAGCACGTCCGCAAATCTGGGACTACAGCCATAGCGACTGGTACATGAGTGGCGCCTCTTCTTCCAGTCACACCGATACTTGGCCCGACATTGATGCTTTCTGTGAAGCATGACGTGTCAAAGGCAGTATAGTCTCACGTGCAGACGTTGCCATCTTTCTCCATGTCAGGCGAGGGCTGCTCGGGGCCTGGAGAACTCGACTTAAAGAGTCATCTTGACTGACAGTGGCAGATTGTCTTATGCGGTGCTATCAGTCCGGTTTGTTTGCTTTCTAGCTCCGGGCCTTCTGCCTCAGGACCGGGAGCTCCTACCAGACAAGACTGCTGTCTCTACAGCCTGTCAGACAGATGCTTGCCTGACAGATATTACTTTCAAGTCACAATGAGGTTGTTTGCTGCTCAAACTTCTGAATCTGACGTCGTCTGAGGAAGTGGCCGCCGTCGATGTTCTCACGGCTGATGGGTCCTCTCACACAGAATTTCGATCGACCTTGGAAAATTTCTACTTCTGCGGGTGGGGCTTCGTCTGCTTCACGGTCCCAATGGCTTCACCAGCTTCACCACTAGGCTTCAGCTTCGAGGGGGCACTTTAGCCTTTAGCTTCACCGGGCACTTTATGCCTTCAACTTCAAACTTCAGCTTCAACGGAGCACTTTAGGCTTTAGCTGCTTCGATGGGGCAGTTTGGCCTGTAGCTTCAAGGTGAGGATACGGCTGGCATGGAAGTTCACACGGATACGGATGTCTCGATGGCTGAGAATTCCTCTCAAACACACTCTGGCAGCAGTGATGAGGTGTTGTTCTGGTTCTGCCACTTGTTTTTTCAGACCTACCTGCATTCGTCTCAGGATATGGCCGGCATCGAAGTTCGCACGGCTGTCTCGATGTCTGAGAATTCCTGTCAGACTGTTCTGCTGCTGCCACTTGTGTGCTTCAGCCACATGCAATCGTCTGAGGATACGGCTGGCGTGGAAGACCACGCGGATGTCTCGATGGCTGAGAATTCCTCGCAAACAGACTCTGACAGCAGTGATGAGGTGTTGTTCTGTTTCTGCCACTTGTTTTTCAGACCTACCTGCATTCGTCTCAGGATATGGCTGGCATCGAAGTTCGCGCGGCTGAGTCGATGGCTGAGAATTCCTGTCAGACTGTTCTGCCGCTGACACTTGTGTGTTTCAGCCACATGCGATCGTCTGAGGATACGGCTGGCGTGGAAGACCACACGGATGTCTCGATGGCTGAGAATTCCTCGCAGACAGACTCTGGCAGCAGTGATAAGGTTTCGTTCTGTTTCTGCTAGATCAGGCATGCGACGCACCAACGTCCTGCTGTGCGGCTTCTGCAGCAGCGAGCACCCGACCGTGTAGGTCTGACAGCCGTCTGCAGCAGCACGAACCTTGTGTTCCAAGATTTCGGCCGCGATCGTTGAGCAGCACCGGTGAAGGCCGCCTCCGACTACGACCCTGAGATTCTCCAGATCTGTTTCCTCGTGTGCCTAACGTAAGTACTCTGCTCTTGCCACCCATTCCAAGCACGTGCTAGCCTCGAGCTTTGGGACTGGACTCTGTAAGTCTCAAGATCAAGGAAGCAGAAGGAAAGAAAGACAGCCTGACAATGCTTTTCGTGCGACAGAGATGACATGCGTGACGGCGGCTGCGCTGGTGTCTGACGGCAGAGTCTCGGCGGATGCTGTGTCCTTGCAATGCTAACCATGTCGAAAGAAAGGCGTTTCTACATTCCTGCCCACTGAGAGCACGACGACGGTGGCATCGCGTGAAAAGGGCCATGCTGCATCGTCCTCATCGGCACGCAGATCCATGAGGGTCATCTTCTTCGCCTACAGAATTTTCTCCAGGTCACCGAACTCCTCAGGCAGAAGGAGTCTTGCTGCTCTGTTGAAAACAAGTGATAGGAAAGGGTGCTTAGGGATGGCACCTGCAGAAGTCCACTTGAAACCGGTCGGACGCCGGTCCTCCTCCATCTGGCGCTGCTGAAATGGAACGCTGCTCTTCTCCAATTGAGGCTGAGGAGCCCAAACCACAGACGGCCAAGTGAGGACTGAGCAATCGGGCTCAAAGTCGAGCGCCCATCACTGTCAGACAGCCGAGGAAGTCTCAGTCAGCAAGCGCAACAGAGTTGAATCAGTGATGAGTTTCCACTGCAAAACTCTGTCAGACTGAGGCAAGAAGTGCCAAGGCGAGCCATGTCGCACGCTCATGTGTGCTCCTTTTTGTAGAAACGCCATCTCGCCACGGTCCTGCCGCCGTAAGATGAGGCAGGTCGTGCTTGCGACCGCGTCGGAAGCCAGTGTCCTTCTCTTGAAATGGGTGCTTCAGCAGACGAAGTCTCAGACGAACTTTGTGCCTTCGTCTCCGCTGTGCTCATGATTGTCCAGCAGACAGGGAGACACACTTCTGTCCTGTTAAGGGGGTCAATTACGGTCCGTGCCCCCCTGTGCCTGCAGATGCTGGTGCCCTACCGTTTGATGGATGCAGAGGCAGACATGGAAGAGGAGACCACACCTTTTTTTCCTTCAACGTCGCTTCACGGGCTTGGAGACCTGCAGACGTGCCTCTGCTAGTCTGCTACGCTCAGGCACCAGCGAACTCTGCGTTAGCAGATGTGGACGACGAGGAAGGAGGAGAACTGTGCGAGAGTGCCAGGTGGCCTCGCAGCTTCGGATACATTGGCGCAGCATCACCTAATTTGGACACGCGGGCTTGTGCCGAGAGTGAAGAGCTCCAAGCCTCATGCTTGACAGGCCAGGCGAGAAAGGGAATGAATCCGTCAGACGTCCTGGTGATGCGGAGGCCATCGTCAAGCCCGGCCGAGCCTGGGCTTCATAGTCTGATTGCCGGATTAAGTCGTATCTCAAAGCCCCAAAGACAGCACAAGGCTTCGCGAACTCTCTCTCCCGTGCCCTCCCGACGGTGCTATAGAACTGGCGGACAAGGGTCAGGAGCGGTGTGACTCGACAAAGCAGGAAGTCGCTTCTTACGCTGCTTCGCGGAACAGACAGACGTCAGAAAGCCTGTGCGTATCTGCCTGTGCTGCCAGGTGCAGACAGCTATGAGCGAGAGAGGTCCAGGAACATCAAGAGCCGTAAGAACCTTGTCCGATTTGGAGAATGTGTTTCTTCATTCTTGCAAGATGTTACCTGCCTCAGAGAACTCATTTGTCTTGCAATGACGTGCTGGAAGACACCTGTCAGGGCGACAGAGCTCTGGGAAGTGAGATCCAGTTTGACTCTGAAGAGGTGGTCTGAGTTGTTGGACCGCGACGCTGGCTTTGCTGATCTTGAAGAGATGGCCGGCCGTGCAAGTGAACTTGGGGAGAGATGTTCAGAATTGCACAGGGAGAGCCGCCTTCTGAAAGGTATGGTTGACGTGATGCAGAAGAGGCTCAGCTAAGACAGGGCCAGTCACAAGCATGTCTCGCGCGGCTGCATGGGTGCTTGCGACACATTTCTGTGAAAAGTGTGCTGTGATTGTCTGCGTCACCTAGAGATATTCAATATGGGCCCTGTCTTGCATCGCACATGTGCCTTCCGCAGAAACAAGGATGCATTTCCAACAGATCCTTGCCGTTGGGCTCAGATCCCCAGCAAACATTCCAACTAGGAAGCGGCCGTCCTCGTGGCAGTATGCCAAGCAAGGTGAAGACTGTCGGCCAGAAGACACAGGGGCCCGAGCTCGTCGAGCACGGGAAGCTGCAATCTTTGGACAGCTTGCCCGTTGCCGAAGAGAGCGGACACAGAGTGCCGCAGGAAGGCTCCTCGTCTGTATGTACAGGTCTCGCATGATCGCTGGCTGATGCAGATGGCTTTCGTTGAACCGGTCGTGAAAGACAAAAGAGTGGTCCCTTCAGCCGTAACAACGACTATCAACTAGCGCGCCCTTCATTGTAGCAACATGTCCTCCGGCCTCACATTGTGATGTCCAGGCCGGTTGTTTCGCAAATCCTGAAATAGGTACGTCTCTAAATTAGGGTCCCTGTTTAGGTCAGCCAAACAGTACGGCGCGGCAACCTTACACAAAGGA
Organism: Symbiodinium sp. CCMP2456; assembly: GCA_905221635.1. Taxonomy (NCBI): domain Eukaryota; class Dinophyceae; order Suessiales; family Symbiodiniaceae; genus Symbiodinium; species Symbiodinium sp. CCMP2456. The sequence goes on from CAJNDV010034127.1 coordinate 24,351, forward strand.
CCCCAAAAAGGGGACCCTAACTCGGAGAATTACCCAAATGGAGAACCCTAAAGAGTTCCCTTTTGGGTTGGCTGTGAACAGACTTCAATACAAGAGATGCTTGCGAGACCCTCACAGATTACAAGCTAACGAAACCCCGCTAGAAAATCCTGATAAAAGCCCACCAGGAGCCAACCGGAAACAGAAGCCTGTCCAAGGAGAGGTGGTGATGTGATAAAGCTCCGGTGGAATATCTCACAGCCTGGGAGGTCAGCGTCTCTTGGGAGACAGAAGCACAGAAAACGGCCCCAACAACTAGAACAGGCCGCTGGGGTCTGTTATACTATACGTATACAACGGTTCCAGCGGGAGTACTATCACCAGGTTCTTAGACCCCCCGCATATGTTCGGGTTTGGGGTGTAGGCCCTTGTAGGGGGTAGAGGCATGCAGAATGGATCCGGCATGTCCCTAAACCGTAACACCGTAAGCCTTAAAGCCCTAAACCCTAAAACCCAAAACCGCAGCTCAGCAAGCTTGGGAACCTGCTAAGAGAGGGGTCTAAATAACATGTTTAGGGCTCCTTGTCGTAATGATACGATACTGGACCCCGCAGCCCGCCCTATTCAAATTCTGAAGGCTCCCATAGAAACCGAGCACTCTTCGAATTCGGAGGCTCCGGCCGCTTAAGTACAGGGTTTAGGGTTGCTGCAAGTGAACATAAGCCCATGCCTAAATTTCAACACCACTGCACTGCAATGTCAAGCTAGGGAAGTATAGTCAGGGTGGGGGTTCCTTAGCATAGTTATAGTTATCGTATAACATACCCCAAAACCGTCTTCTAATTCCCTAGAACCCTTAAACCATTAGGATTAATATGAAGAACTCGAATAAAGACCAAGGGTTTCTTAGTCAGGTTCCTTTGTTACCAAGTCTAGGACATTTTCAGAAGGGTAGTTACCGTTATAGGAGCCTTAGAGAAGGTCTTATAGAAGCCTTATAGAAGCTTTACATATCCTAAACTCCCCACCTGTAGTTTCCTTTAACCAAGGCGCCAGTTCTAGCTCTGGTCTTCCGAAGGCAAGGAGAGTGAAAGTTTTGAGATGATCCGCATGAACTTTGGCTGCGGCCGCCGTCAGCGCCCCGGAAGGATGTGCTGGGTGTTGGGTTCAGGTAGGGTTTAGGGTTCAGGGTTCAAAGTTCCGGTAAGGTTTTGCAGCAGCAGGACAGATTGTAAATCCTGACTTCCCGAAATCCTAAACCTTACTACAAGTTCCACCCTACCGGGGCCTTGACGGCAGAGAGTAGAACGGCGAACGGTCGCGGAGGGATCCCCGGATTAGAGGCAGCCCAGGGAGCGTTGGCTCCTTCTTCGAAGCTTTCCTCATTGTGCCATGGTGTGGGTTAGGGTTCAGAAGTTAAGGGTTTAAGGGTTTAGGGATCTAGGGTTTCGGTTTTGGGAGTTTCGGAGTAAAGGGAGGGTCATTCCTAGGTTTGTAGGGTGTAGGGCTTAGGGTTGAGAGGGCATGACAGGATCGCCTCGATCCCTCGTTAGCCCCAAGCTTACACCGCTAAACCGTTCAGCCCGAAACCCTAAAACCTAAACCAAGGCATCTAGGTTGTCGATAGAAGCCAGAATTCCCCTAAACCCTAAACCCTAAAAACCAGAATTCGTAAAAAGATACTTTCCCTTTTGGGCCTGCCGCGAAGCCGGGAGATTGCCAGCTGCCTCCGTGTCGTCTCGACGTTGAAAAGATATCCAACAAAAGCTTCTTGGCTTTGCTTGAGAGCATTCCTTTCGGCCGATTGACTACCTCAGGGCTTCGAACTTACCTTCCTGTGGGTAGGAACTACCCCCGGGTGTCGCCTACCTGAACCCACAATAACGGGGTGTAGGGATTGGATCCAAGACGTATCACACATCACAGCCTGCTGAAGAAGCACTGATCTTTCCGGTATTGCATGCTGCGATGTCTCCCAGCATGAGCGATGTCTTGATACTCACTTTCAATTCATGGCTTTAGTGGTTCATGGTTTAGGGTTAGGGACAGTTACAAGGTTTCGGTCTAAGGGATTCTCAGAGAGCCTGACAGCCCTTCATTAAGGAATATAGCTTAAACCATACTATCAAGGCCCCTCGAACTTGAGGTCTATTCCTGCATTAAGGTGGGGATTTTGCTTAGGATCCCGGCTTGAGGTTGTGATGCGTTTCTGTTGTTTCAGGCTTCTGCGGCCCCTGAAACCGAAAGCCCAAGCCCTTTTGGGGCTTACTATATAATCCTATTACAATTCAGAGGATAACATTTTGGGGGCTGGAGTACTCAGCCCCTGAGAAACCCTAAACAAGCACTAACACTCTCGAGTCTGAAACCCGAAAGCCCTCAACCCTAATCGCAAATCCCGAGACCACCAAGTCACGTCGTAAGAGACCCGTGGCATGTCCTCCGGCCGAAGCTTTGTGCAGCTGTCCAGCTGTTCTTTTCTGAATCCTTGGCGAGGTTGGGAACACAAGGGCCCAAAAAAGCACGCAAACAGAGGGTTCAGGGTTTTGGGTCGTTTAGGGTTTAGGGCTTGGGGCTTACGATTCTTCTCCTCCTTTCGGGATAAAGGCAGCCCTGCGACGGTAACGGTGATGTTCTAGAATCTGAACTACCATCTAGGCTCTAGACAACCTGTTGATGTGTGCGTGCTTTTGTGGGGATCCTATTAAACAAGGGGGCCTGTAGGCCACGTGAGCCACGGACTAAATGCAATACCCCCACATGGGGGGCACCGATGAAGTATTCCAAACTAGCTTCTTTAAACTAGGGTTTAGAGCCATGTCTATGGGTAGCACTGTAGACTGTAGAGCTCCTATCAGCACAGATGCCACATATATACGGGCTCCCTAAACCCTAAACCCCTAAACCCCTAAACCCCTAAACCCCTAAACCCTAAACCCCAAACCCTAAACCCTGCAGTCTCACAACAACTGAGAAGGTTCACTGAGTAGCATCCCTTTGGAAGGCCTGGGTGTTTGACTCTAGACACCCCCAGAGAGCCCCATACCCCTGAGTTAAGGAATAGACCTTAAAATATAGGGGCCTTAAGTGGCCTTAATATAGGGGCTTAAGATTCTGATTTAATGAAGGAATATACCTTAAATCATAGTTATAGGGGCCTTAAGATTATGATTTAAGGTATATTCCTGAAGTGGGCTCTCTGGGCTCCAGACCATACAACACACATCCCGGGCCCAAGGGTTGGAGCGCTGTAGGAGTCAAAGGTCCTTGGGATTTTGGGGATTTAGGGGTCAGGTTTTGGTTTAGGGTTTAGGGTTTAGGGTTTAGGGTTTAGGGTTTAGGGTTTAGGGTCAGGTTTTGACATTCGGGACAGGCTGTTGACTGGAAAGGGAACGAGCGGAACTAGAATTTAGCCCGTGGGTCATATCATCGTCCTACACACCGCGACGGCCGCTTTGTTGGCACCAAAGTCCGGAAGTGGAGGAGCCTTACATTTCCTTAGGAGCCCAGTAGGTAAACTTTAAACTTTTTTGGTATATCAAACCCCTACCAAAAGAAAAGTTTAAACTTGTTGGGGCCAGGCGATTGGGCTTTAAGGTTTCTTGGTTCTCCAACAGCAAAGCATATTTTGTTGTCAGCTCCTATCGTACATATTGTTCCCTAGATTGGGTCTTGGGGAAGTCTGTAAGTGTTTAGCTTAGGGCTTGGGGTCTAGAGGGTTGTAGTACCCGAAAACACCAACGGTTGTTACAGAGTCATGGAGCGCAATACTCATGGGCCCAAAGCAGAGCTTTTGTTGAGTTTTTGGGGCCCTTATGAGGTAGTCTTGTTCTGAAAGTGTGAGATTTTCAACCCATGGGTATTTGGGAAGTAGGTATAGTGGGCGTACAGGGTTCGGAAGGATAGTAGCGCGTCAGGAAGAGAAGGACAACCCAAATCCTACGGCCTGATTTGCGAGTGCAGTGTGGGGACTACTTTTTGGGGTCGGAAGAACGGCAAGTTCCATCCTTTGCGGGTTCTCAAATATATCTATATAATATACCCCCAAAGCCCCGTTCTAGTTATTTAGGCCCCTATACCAGCTTTCATGTAGCTTCTGCCTGAGTGGGCCTTTGTGAGCTGGGGAGTCAAGCAACGTAGGGTCCCAAATTAATTACCACTACCACTTTGAGGGCTCCTTATTGTAATTATAGTAGAACGGGCGCCAAAACCCTAGTCTAAGTATGAAGACCCTTATGTTACATCCGCTAATTTGGGACGGTTTAGGGGTTCGGGGCTAGGGAACGGTGCTTGATAGCCCCTCCAGAAAATACGAACCCCTGGCAGCCTACTTTTGATTCTAGCATGAGCCCTCCGTTTCCACTCCTTCCTTTCGTAGACAGGTATAGAATCAGCGACTCCAAGACCCAATTCGAATAATTAGTACCCGTATCCCCTGATAGTCCATATGTGTCCCAACATGCTCATATGAGATGCGACTCTTCTTCTGAGTATGAAGGTGTTGTCCTCCAGCTTCTCCCTTTTTGCAAAAGGAGTCTTGGCTCTGAAAGTTTCTGGATGAGCCTCGGACTCCAGCTGTCGAGCATCCGACCCCGTTCTCTACTGGAGGTGGGGCCCCTCCGTTTTTGGAGGTGCCACCCCGGAAACAGCTACAACTTACATTTGTGTAGTGCTTTTTGTTCTGCCCCAGCATAGCGCAAACCCTAAACCATGAAACCCTAAACTGCTTCTAAACCCCATAGAGACCCTATTGCGACTTCGGTTCCGGTCGTTTACGGTTGGAAGTTGGATGCAAGGCGCAGGGAAAGTAAAGGTTCACCTAAGCCTGTAAATGAACCGTAGCCCTATAAGCCACGAAGCCTTAAGCCCTAATTGTCGAAGGAAATCAGGGTAAGAAACCCCGAAAGGTAAGTTTTTCGGTGGGGGTCCAGGCAGGCGGGTTGAGTTTCGGATCTGGCTTGGTGGTTTCTGAAAAATTATCGTTTGGGTTTTTGGAAGGCGGAAAGTATAGTGTGTAAGACACCACAAGTCGTCCTACCATTCTAAAGGCTCGTCAGGGTTAAGGGTTTATAATGACCAAAAGTATCGACTAAAGCAGTCAACAGTGTATCCCTAAGGGTCCATGTACCCAAATAGTATATACTTTGGCCTTAATGTAGTCCCTATATAGATACTTTGGGGCCAACGTATATACTATTTGGGTACATGGACCCTTAGGGTATGGCAGTTTGGGTTTCGGTTTAGGATCAAGGCAGGGTTTGCTTTAGCTCAGCAGTTGAGATAGGGGTTCAGGGTGTAGGGTTTTAGGGGTTTAGGGTTTAGGGTTTAGGGTTTAGGGCAATAAGTAGACGAATAGGTTTGGGTGGCATAGCGCATTATTATGTAAAAGGGTAGTTCAGGATTTGGGTAGTTCTCTAACTTAGTGTCCCCTTTCAGGGCCCCAATATTGTACGGCACCCTTATAACAAGGACCCTTAAAGGGGACCCTTGTTTAGAGCACTATCCATTTAGGCTCTGAGATTATAAGATCGGGTCCCACCTTCGCCAGCTTTTTGAACTGGCAGGGACGTCCTGCTGAGCGTTGTACCTGCACTTACTCTTGTTCGCTGCCCTCATCTGCACGTTGTCGTCTTGGTGGCCCGGTGGGGATGTTTAGGTTTCCACAACCCAAAAAAAACTTAAAGGGCCTTAAACCCGAAACCAAACCTTCAGCCCTATGCCTACACCCTAAATCTTAAGCCCTAAACCCTCAACCCTTAAAAGAAAAACTCTAAACCTTCAACCCTAAATCTTAAGCCCTAGCCCTAAACCCTTCAACCCTAAACCTTAAACCTTCAACCCTAAACCCTAAGCCCTAAACCTTAAGCCAAAGCCTTTCACGACTTTGGAGACTTCGTCTAGGGGTTTGGGCTTTGAGTTCAGGGTTGGGGCTCAGGGTGCGGTGTTTAGGGTTTGGGGTTTACGAGTTTAGGATTCAGGGGTATGAGGTTGCTGGCCTTCTGCGGTTTCTGCAGCATCCGCTAGAGTCTAGATTGTGATCCTCCATAGGGTGTGACTTTGCGGATGTCTAGATATGCAGCCGGAGGAGCCGTTCGCTTTTACAGGGTTTGAGGTTTAAGTCGGGATCTCTCTTGTTGAGCCGTAACCTAAAGAAACTCTTTCAAAACAGGCCTGAACATGAGACCCTTGCGAAAATTCGCTTTTGTGCCCGGAGCCGTACACCCCAACTCCTGAAACCCTGAAACCCCAAAACCCGAAGTCTTAGAAACACCTAAAATCAGTTACGTTAGGGTTCCTTATCGATGACTATTAAACGATCATCTATTCCACAGCCCCACTCCGATCATTAAGCTTTCTCAGCTTTAGATAAGACGTCTGAACCCTCAAACCCACAAGGACCCTGAAGCCCTCTCCCCTCAAGTCCTACACCTCAGCCTCTGTTCAACTTGACCCTCTTAACATCTATCAGTTCCTCAGAACCTTATTCCAGCAAATTCAATCTATCAAGGCCCCAAGCCCTAACCCTAAACCCGTACATTGGCTTTAACAGAATGGCCCCTCTCAGCCCTAAGCCCCTAAGGGCCTGAAGCCCTAGAACCCTCAGCCCCTAAGCTTTGAGCTTTTTCAAAAGACCTCTAAACACTACGCTCTAAGCCTTTGTCAAAAGACCTCTGAACCCTCGGAAGCTTTTCAAGAAGACAGCCAATTTTCAAAACAAAAAACTTAAACCCTAAACCCTCTAAGCCCTAAGCTTATTTGCAGACTAAATCGAAACTCCAAACCCTTGAACCCTGAACCTCTGAACCTTAAACCCTAAGCCCTAAACCCTAAGTGTCACAAAGACCCCTAAACCTCCCTCCGGATCTCCGGGAGACTCGGCAGCTGAGCTACGTGCATTCGCACTTTCTCGGGGAAGTCCGACCGGCCCGTTCTCCTGCTTTACATATACCTATCATGCACATACATACATACATACATACATACATACATACATACATACATACATATACAACATACATACATACATACATACATACATACATACATACATACATACATACATACATACATACATATACATACATATACATACATATACATACATCTACA
>CAJNDV010034128.1:1390-12719 GCA_905221635.1 Symbiodinium sp. CCMP2456
AGGCCCCAAAGTAGCTCCTTTTCGGGATTGCCTTATAGGATTCTAAATATGAACCCCCAAAAGGAACTACTATGGCGTCTATGGGTAAGCAGGGCCCTATATTACTTCACTACTTTGCTCTAACAGCCCACAAAAACTCACCGGTTCTACTTATGAAGGCCCTGTATTGCATGGGGACTTGCAGCTCAGTGCCGAGGACTGCGGAATTATACCTTGCGGTTTCTAAGGCTAAGACGGGTTTGGGGTTTAGGGTTTACCCCAAAAGTTGGAAACCTGATCAAGGACAATGAGTGCTGGGATTCCCTTTTCATTACTCTTAAGGATTGAGGCTATTGGGTTTCCAACTTTTGGGCTTCTACTGTAGGGTTTAAGGTTTTTTCGGGTCTTCAGGGTCTTAACGGATTGAGCTGCAAACAGCAAAGCCCAGCCTGGGACTACAAAACTTTAGGGTTTAGCGTTTTAGGGTTTTCGGGCCTGAGACTACAGAACCCTCATCTAGAATCCGGACACCCTCGCAGAACCCGTTGAAAATTCCTCATCAAACCCCACAGAACATCCAAATCTGCGAACAGAAAGCCCGAACACCCTAAGCCCCAACGCAGCAACATTCCGAAATGGAATGTTCATCATCAGGAACGCCACGGAATTCGGAATCTTGTTAATTGGCTTTAACTGGTTACTGTAGGTCCCTCTAAACCTGAAGCCCTGAACCTTAAACCTAAACTGCGGCGGTCCTCCGCCTGGAGTCTGTCCTAGGCGAAGGGAAGATTCAGCAGATCTTCTATCGATTCAGGGTTGCTTAGGGTTTCTCTTGGCTCTACGGGGTGTCTTAGGATTTCAAAGGCCATAGTGGGTGGGGTTCTTGCACGGTTTCTGTTGAACAAACCCTAAACCCTAAACCCCTAAACTCTCAAGTCTGTGAAATGTTTGAAAGGCCTTCATGAACTGAGAACTGTTAAGGTTCCTTCGGTTTCCATCATGCTCTTTTATTTGTTTCAAAGTCTATACGGCTCCGCTGTGGGGGTTTCTCAGGGCTTCTGTTGGGGGCTTACCAAAAAAAAGGCGCAAGAGGCCGCCAGGTTGGTCCAGGCCCTAGGGGCGGGATTACTAGTCGTCACCCTTGTTTCAATTCTTGGCTTGTACTTTAAAGATTACGGTAGTTCAGGGTGTCTAAGTTTGGGAAGTTCTCCCATACATAGAGCCCCAAGCCCAGCAACTACGCAATGAACCGTAAAGCAGATTACCAGTCTCTAATTTAACGCATAAATTGGGGTCTCCGGTAGAAATGGCCCCTTCACGAACCTAACTAAATTGAACACTCAATCCACGCAAAATGGGTTACCATACATGCTCACATGCTCTTCATACTTTCCTACCCTAAACCCGACCACCGCAAATGCAGCCGTGGGTCTATGTGCGACAGGGCCTGCACCCCGTCGTCTGCTAAACTCAGGTGCTCCATTGGAAAGCCATGGGACCTCTCAGCTCTACTCAGGCCACTCCAGGGTGTTATAAGGGTTTAGGGTTTAGGGTTATTCTAGTTCCTTTTTGAGGTTACCTTATAGGATCCTTGAACCGTTGATGATATAAATCCTGCATTGCCTCAAGGGCCCTAAACTATGGGAATTATGGTATATTCCTCATTCGGGGTACTGCAGGATTTTGATCATCAGCCACAGGGATGCCTATAGTAAGGACAAAGGCATTCACGACTTCGGGATGTCTGATGATGTTTGAATTAGGGGTACGTTGACGTGTCCTTTCTTCCTCTACAAGCGATTGAATTACAGGGGCTCTTTTTCTGGAAGTGATCAGGGATTTAGAGCCTACATCCCTGATCACTTGTAGAAAGAGAACCCCATGTAAATCTGTTAGGGTTTAGGAGTTGAACTTCACCATTTGGTTTAGGGCCTCTTTGGTCGAGAGCTTCTATTTAGTACCCTCAAAACCTCCCTAAACCCTAAACCCTAGACCCTAAAACCCAAAAGCCCAAGGTCCTGAACTCTAAACCGACCATAAACGCCCCAAGCCCGAAAAGCCTAAAGCGTATCTAAAAGCGCTCAAAAGCCTAAGCTCAAGTACCGTAACCATCCTAAACCGCCAGGAACCGTGACCCCCGTACCGTAGGGGCCTACATGATTACCTATAGTAGTTTGGGGGTTCCTTATTACATTTATAGTATCATCTACCCAAAAGCCTATTCTGAATATTCAGGCCCCTAAACGCTAAACCCTTATAGTAGCCCTTATAGAACCCTTTACGGAATCCTCAACAGGAACCCCAACCCCCTGCTCTGATTATAAAGGCCCCTGGATTAACCGAAGCCGACAACGTTCTTGGTGACCTAGCGCACACCCTCCAAGGCCTCGATTCTCCGTAGGGTCATTTTGGGTTTAGGCTTTAGGGTTCAGGGGTTCAGGGGTTCAGAGTTTATAATAGTAGGTTTGTTTTTTTAAAAAGTGTAGTAGCCCCCTTTCTCCGCAGCGAGACTCGCCCCTGTAGTGCTTACACTGAAGAGACAGCAAATCATGTTGAAAGCTTTCATCAGATGACCAGGCAATATGTGTTTCGTAAACCAGTTAAACAAAGCAGGAATGCACATCCACCTACGCACGCTCAGTACTGCAACCAGTCGACACACTACAAACACTGTTCAGACTCACTTCTTCAACCAGCAGGTTCCTCGTCACCCACTTCTCAGAACACTTGGAGGAGTCCCAAAGCTGACCATCAGTCATCCTCTGAAAAGATCTCTTCCACACAGAACCCAGAGGCAACCAACTTGTTTGCCAGAGAGAACGACACGGCCGGTTCCACACTTGACGAACTTTCCGAACTAGACGAGGCGGTCGAGGTGGCCGAAGAGGGGGAGCATGTGGTTGAGGTCAAGGGGAAAACTCCACAAGACGTCCACAAAGGCCACGAAGAAGTAGTCAACGTCGCAGAGGAGGTAACCGATGTCGTTGAACCTTCATCATAGAAGATTCCTTCCACAAGGAAGCCAGAAGCAACCAACTCGCTTGTCCAAGAGAACGAAGTAGTCGGATCTACACTTGACGAACTCTCCGAGCTAGACAAGGCGGTCGAGGCAGCCATGGAGGAAGAGCACGCAGGTGAGGTCGATGGGAAAGTCCCACAAGTCAACGTCGAAGAAGGACATGAGGTCGAAGAAGTTGTCGAGGTCGTACAATGTCGTTGAGCTCGAAGCGAGAGTATTCACATGGCCTTCATCCACATCATCGGTGCTGGCGTCCCGACTCCTAGAGCGCTCCCGAACCAGCTCCCTAGTTCCAGCAGTCATCGCAAGGAGGTCGCTTTCCCTGATCATCCGTGGGCGTGGACGACGACTCTGATTCCTGCGACGCCCCATCACTCTGTCCCGCGCCCTGGCATGGTGAGCAAGAGCAGGAAGTTCCGTGCCTGGTGGAAGTCCACCTACCGCAGTGTATTCGTCCGCTTGCACAATGTAGAGGTCACGGTCATCTTCCGAGGGCCACCGTCCCAAAGGGACGTTCAGACCTCTGTCCTCATATAGTCGTGCGACCTGTCTTTGCCAAAGACGACGATATCCAGCTACCGTGTGTGCTTCTCGTCCCGGTAGCATGTCTTCCAACTGTTCAAAGGAGTTGGGGAAGGACGGTTGAACTAAAACATTGGGGGCATCCACGTGTGTGTTGAGGTGAAGTAGAGGATGTTCCAGAGCCAAAGCGGGCCTCATACTGGATCCATATTCTTTCATCCATCAACCTGCCGTTGAAAGGGACCGCCGAGAGGTTGGCGCAGCCATTCCAGAGCCTCGTCAATCGACGCACTGAGGAGTCGGTCACAATTTGCAAGCTGCCTACGACGGGCTTGAAGGCGCCGCACCAGATCCACGATGTCAACCTGATTGGTCTGCACAGCCTCGTTGTTGACAGCGTCGCGAACCACATCCACAGGCCATACGATGGATGAGCTTGTCGTGGAGGTAGTAGATGACCTTGGGCTCCCTGTCTGGAACATGCCGACGAACTCGTCTTCCTGCTGTGGCTCAAGTCGATCATCATTTGGGAGGCAGGAAGGAAAGGTCGTAGAAGAAGACGTGGAGGAGATAGGATAATCTGAGATTGTCATCCCATCCACGTGAACCACTCAGTTCAGCGACGTGGTAGATAACGAGGTCGTCCCTGTGGTATTATGGCTAGAGGAGGCGGCCAGATGGTGCACTGTCGGCACGACTGGCTCATTCGTCACGGGATCAAACTCCCGCCATATCCCAACAGGTTCAAGAGTAGCAGGAGCAAGGGTTGCAAGTTGGGCAGGGGTGAGAGGCTTCGCAATCGTTGCGACGAGCAAACGATGCGGCACCTGCCAGTAGCGCCGTACCACCGCCGAGGCCTCGTAGAGCTCCCACAACCTTGACCACCTGGCGACCAGCAGCGTCTCAGCTGCGTAGTCGACCTCCAACCACTCCTCCGGGCCGGAGTAGTCTTCGCCGCTTCGCCCGTCGAGTCGCTCCAGGACAATTGCAATCGCCTTCTTTGCAATGTCCTGGTCGGGGTTCTCGAGGATCGAGATCTCCCCAGATGGGGCTGCCAAAGGCCCCCTTTCGAGCGACTCCTCGTAACGGCGAAGGTCGCTGTCATCCTCCACCCACGCCGCCCAATCCTCCTCCGGCAGCTCCGAGCAGTCCGACATGGCAGGCGGCTGCTTTTTCAGATCAGCGGCAGGACGCCCGAGCGTATCTGAGCAGGACCCCCCTGCTGTATTCTAGATCTTGAGCCAAAACCCAAGAGTAGGGTTTCGCGTTTAGGCTTTAGGGTGTAGGGTCTTTTGATGTTTTGGAGTTTGGCGTCTGCTGCTTTCAAGGCGTTGGGTTTAATTGGCTTCAAAGTTTGGAGTTTAGGGCAGTAGATAGGCTTTACCCAAAGGCCCCATAGTAGTTCCTGTTTGGGATTCCCTAATAGGACCCTACTATGGGGCCTATGGGTAGTCTAGAGATTGGGGCTAAGGCTTCAGGGTTGGAGGTTGCACGAAGTAATAAGTTGAGAGAGCCGCAAGGCGGGTACCACGGTTGATGATATCCATCCTGCATTACCCACAATAAGGAATATACCATAATTCCCGTAGTTTAGGGTCCTCAACGTAGTGCAGGTTCTTGTATCATCAACAATATTTTTGTCATTTTCTCAGCTCGTCTCACAACTCCATAAACCGAAATCCCCTGGCCTTAAGTGTCTTGCGACATGGGTCCCCTCTTTCCCTTACCCTCAAAGGACTTATGTGTTAAGGCTTTTGGGCCCAAAGACCCTATTATGCAAGGGTTTGGGGCTATTTTGATGCTAAGAGTTTTCTGAACCTCCGAATCATCGGATCAATCATTCGTCGCCGTGAGCTCGGCAAGTCCCGTCGCGGGTCTGCGAAGTTTGATGTGGCTGTGCGGGCTCCGGATTGAAGCGTTGAGGTGAGCCTGACCTTGGCTACTATTGTTCTTGTACTTGATACCCAAGCCCTAAACTCCATACTTCAAAATCCTAAATCCTAAACTCTAAGCCGCCATTAAACTCACTGAATCCTAGACCCCAACAACCTAAGCTTGTGCTAGCTGTTGCTTTCAATCAAAAACCACAACCAGGAAAGGAACCCTGGTTGATATACCGAAAATCCTAAACTTCCTAAACCCTAAACCCTAAACCCTAAACCCTAAACCCTAGAACCTAAACCCTGCTCCAATAGCCGAGCTGCTCCAAAGCAGACACGGCAAGGTCTGCAAACATCTCCTAAAGATGCCACAAAGATAGGTTTAGGGTTCAGGGTTTAAGGGTATACACACCTACATATAATAGTAGTTACACGAGCTTGTTGTTGCAAATGGGTGGTGATGTAAACTACAAACCAGAACCGTACGAAATAGTGTCACTATGTATGCAAGCCCCTACGGTACCACATACGGTTATGCCAACTAACAGACCCTGGACATTTGCCTGCTTCAGAAAGCAAGGTCCCATGATAGACCCAACCATAACTAGATGGGACCCAATTAATAAATAAAGACCCTGAATACGCAGAATGGACGGATTTGGGGGTGATCGGACACTTGCAAAGGGCCCTACATAAGGAATGTGAATCTCCCTGGGACTTTTTTGCAGTGTAGCAGCGTAGCAACCGCCAGGTAGCCTACTTATAGTCTAATTATTTAGGCTTCTGTACTGGGGTTGAATACTTGAAGTTAGGTATCAACGATAAACGGCTTATTAAGCTGAGCTGTGTCAAAAGGGTGTTGGGCTCTCCGAGTAAACTCAAGCTTCAAGACGGAGATGTCTCAAAGTAAGGGGAAACCATAAAGGGAGACCTCCACGAGCCTATCTGGTTTTACGTAAGTTGGTGATCGAGTACTTAAAGATTTTGGGCTTGAGTCCCCCTAAAATCTAAACCCTCGGTTTGTGCGGATTCGGGTTTTTTGCTTTCTGGTGAGACCGATGGAATGAAAGATCTCAGCGTCCCTCTCCACGGCATGAACATGATGCCAAAGACGACTTCTCCGCTACGAAGCAAAGGAAGTTGAGGAATTCGGGAAAGAGGGCCATAAAGCCTCAACCCTAAATTATAAACCCTAAACCCTGTATAGTATAGTGCTCTGCATCGTGAGTCACAAAGTTCCTCCTGCTTCAAAGCCCAGAACTACCCAACCCTCAACTCTGAAAGCACCCCCAAAGCTAAGCCCTTGAAACACAAACATCTCGGATGCTTCTAGACCCTACAACACCTGGAGCCTAGAGCCCTAAACCCGAAAATGCCTCAGCCCTTATCCCCAAACCCTGTGACACCGTAGACCCTTAATCGCTCAGCCGCGTAGGCCTTTCGACCCTAAGGCTAAGGGGTCCCAGGGGCTTGGCAGAAGCCCTAAACCCTAAACCCTACACTAGGCCTGACTGGCTGTGCGAGTTGAAGCTTCTGAGAGGCTTATCCCAAGAGGTAGTGGCAGTCTTCAGCGACCTCCCGCCCCTAAACCTAAACCCTAAACCCTAAACCCAAAACCCTAAACCCTTCCGCCCCTAAACCCAAACCCCCTACACCTGCCCGCTCCAGTCCTCATCTTCGGCGAGGACTACCTTGAGTATAGGGTTTTGCCCCTTGTTTGGGCTGTTGGGCTTCGGGCACCTTGGGTTTATAAACCCTAAACCTTTTGGGGCAGGTCTTGTTGTTGGTTCGGGTCTGGGGCTCAAGACTTCAACGGGTTTGAAGCTTTTTTTGGCGGGAAAGATGCCCCCACATCCTCCACCACCTTGTTCGGGTTTAGTTTGTTTTTTTGTTTAGCCCCTTTTTCCCAGCATCAAAAAGGGGCTCAAACAAACAACCTGAACCCAAACGAGGTGGGTTTAGGGTTTCGGGTCTAGGGTTCAGCCTGATATCTCTGAAACTTAAAATACTAGCTACAGCTAGAAGTTGTAGAAACTCTTGCATGGACCCCGAAAATTTAAACCTTAAATGAACCTTAGGCTTGTAGGAATGCTTGCCTTTTGCAGCTGCAAGAAACCAGGAGACCAGCTGGACAAATCTTCTTTGGATAATCACAACAGCGGTTCTCAAAGAGCCCAATACCTCTTAGGGCTCCTTTAAGGGTACCTATAAAGATACTATGATACTCGTTGCGTGTGTTGGGGGTTATGTTAAAGGGGCCTACAGCCACCAAAACTAAACCCTAAAACCAAAAACCTAAACCCTAAACCCTAAAACCTTTAAACCCTAAAACCCAAAACCTAAACCCTAAACCCTAAAACCTAAACCCGATAACCTAAAACCTAAACCCTGAACCTCTTAAGACTAAAACCAAACGCGAAACCACCCCGAACCCTAACCCTACAAACTTCGGGCTGCTAATTGTGTTTTTGTCCGAATTGCAACAGCTACCACCCAAGAACTCCAAAATCCCTTAATGAAGGACTATACTATAGTAGGGCTCCTTTAAGGGTACCGTGATAAGGCTCCGGTAATGAAGGACTATACTATAATAGAGTTCCTTTAAGGGTACTACGATAGGGTTCCTTTCAGGAAGAGCTGTACATGATAGGGTTCCTTTAAGGGTACTGTGATAGGGTTCCTTTAAGGGTACTATGATAGGGCTCCTCTAATGAAGGACTATACTATAATAGGGTTCCTTTAAGGGTACCTATAAGGGTACCATGATAGGGTTCCTTTAAGGACAAGCCCTCAAATTATAATGGGAACCCTCATCTTACTTTTGGGATAATCCTGTTTTGGTGGTTGTGGAGCTTCCGGGAATAGTATCCCTGTAGAAAGTACTATTCCTCCTGGCTCCCTGGCATAAATTTTTGCCCTTTAAGGACTCTGTGCCAAATCTCATAACCCTAAATTACTCCAAACCCCCAATCCTTAGACCCCAAAACCCTCTCATAACCCTAAATTACACCAAACCCCCAAATTCTAGACCCCTACACCATCCTAAACCCTGCTAACTGTGATGTTTTTCCGCACTAGACCTACTAGCTGTAGTGTTTTTTCTGGATCTCAACCACCCTAAACCCTAAACCCTACACCAAAATCCAAAATTACACAAATCCCCCAAACCCTCGACCCCCTAAACCATCCTAAACCCCACTAATTGTGGCGTTTTGCTGCCCTAATCCCTAAACCCTAAACCCCAAAACCCGTCCATGGCACTCTGAGCATGCCATAGTCCCTAAACCCTAAACCCTACACCCTTGCATAGTCCCTAAACCCTAATCCCTAAACCCTAAACCCCAAAACCCATCCACGGCACTCTGAGCATGCCATAGTCGGCAAGTGTCATGGGGACCACCAGCTCAAGGCCTCGGACACGAGCTCGGCCAAAGGCTCAGAGACTTTTGGTTTCAGGGGTTTAGGGCTTCAGGGGTTTAGTTAGGGTTTAGGGTTTAGGGCTTCAGGGGTTTAGGGTTCAGGGTTTAGTTTGGGTTTAGGGTTTAGGGCTCCAGGGGTTTAGGGTTCAGGGTTTAGTTAGGGTTTAGGGTTTAGGGCTTCAGCGGTTTAGGGTTCAGGGTTTAGGGTTATGGGCTTGGGATTTAGGGCTTTGGGGGTTTAGGGCTTCAGATTTAGGGCTTATTTTTTAGGGTTTAGGGTTTAGGCTTTTAGGTTTTGAGGCTTTAAATAGGGTTTAGGGTTTAGGATCTACTTGGAGGATCATGGGACTTAGTAGGTAGGGATATAAGTAAGGTAACTATGGTTGTATCTGCTTATGACCCTAATTAGGGTACTTAAAACCCTACGTACTAAGTCCCCTGATCCTCCAAGTAGGGGTTTAGGGTTTAGGGTTTAGGGCTTGTGATTTAGGGCTTTAGGGTTTGGGCGCTAGGGCTTTAGGGGTTCAGGGCTCTAGGGGTTTAGGGCCTGGGGGGTTAATGTTTAGGGCTTTGGAGCCTCCCCCCCAAAAAAAACCCTAAAATAGTAAAACACTATATAACCCCCTTAACTCTCCTCCCTAAACCCTAGACCCTGGACCCTAAACCCCAAAACCCCAACGCTAGACCCTAGACCCTAAACTCTAAACCCTAGACCCTAAACCCTAAACCCTAAACCCTAAAACCCTAAACTCTAAACCCTAGACCCGAAGTATGAGGAGATATCGGGCTGCAGATGTTCGTCCTCGGCTCGTTTTGGAAACAAAAGCGATGTTTCAAAGCTTCGGGACTTCAAAGGGCTTTACCTCAAGACTCCGAGTGCATACACGCAGTACCTATTCTTAGTCTTTTGGGCGGGTCTAAAGTCCATAATACAGAAGTACCTGCTTGTGGCTAGTTAAAGTCTGCTTAGGGTTAGGAGCTCCGGAACACAGTCTGGGCTTTGAAGTAACCAGGGAGAAAAAAGTATAGACTTTTATTTCATAATGGTTCCTTTAAGGGTTCCAAAAAAAGTATTAAAGTATGGTACTCCAAAGCCCAGTAGTAGCCTGCTGCCGGACGATCGGTTTTTGGTGGTCTCAGCAAGATACGTGTGAAGCCCTAGCCCCGCTGCTGCAACCTTGCCGCAAACCCCGAAGAATCCAAACTCTGAGACTTTAACATACTTGTCCAATTTCTCAGAGGAACTAGAGGCTATAACTCCTAAATACCCAAAAATAGGGGCCTTGATAAATAGAATAGGGTTTGGAGTATATTATATTATGATTAGAATAAGGAGCCCCCAAAACCCTATTCTAACTATTAAGGCCCCTAAATACTAAACCCTAAGCCGTCCGTCTCAGGGGAACCAGAGGCTAACCTTTGGGACTACATAAGGTTCCTTTACTACGAGTACTACTGTTGATGATTTTAAATCCTGCATTACCATAAGGACCCTAAACTATGGCAATTATGGTGTATTCCTTTATCTGGGTTATGCGAACCCTAAGCCCTAAACCCTAAAACCCTGAACCCTAAACCCTAAAACCCTACACCCTAAAACCCTAAACACTAAACCCTACTCCCGAAACCCTAAGCCCTGAACCCGATTTCTAGCATCAACCCGTAAATTCAAGGTGAGAGCCCCGGAGACTCAAAGTTCCAAGTCATAGGGTTTAGGGGTTTAGGGTTTAGGGTTTAGGGTTTAGGCCAAGTCAAGCAACCCCTGCTTGACCTGGCTAATATACGGGGCCTTCATAAGTAGAATAGGGTTCCTTTAAGGCTTCCCTTTGAGGGTTCCTGTAAAGGGTTCAATAAGGGCTACTGTAAGGGTCCAGGGTTTAGTATTTAGGGGCCTTAACAGTTAGAATAGGGTTTGGGGGTATATNNTTTTGGTGTATATTAGACCATAAGACCAATAGGGTTTTGGGTTATATTAGACCATAGGAATAGTAGGTTTTGGGGGTATCTGAGACCATAAGAATCATAAGGAAATAGTCTGTGTAATTTTTTTGAGACCCTATATTATTGGTTCCGACCCTGATGCCTTAAACCCTTGGTTCGGGGTCGAGAGGTCGGGTTTAGAACCAGGTTACGAAGTTAGGGGTGTAGGGTTTAGGGTTTCAGGATTGCATGAGGGCAAAATTCAAAACCTAAACCCTGAGCACGGAAAGCAAACTGGCAGGGCATGCTGGGTTCCCCGCGTGACCCCCCGACCGCAAAACTTGTCAACACCACGCCCGAGCCACAAAAATGCGGGAATGAACCAGTCAGCATAAGCCTCTGTGCATAGTGTGTGCCTTCGATGTATGCGCATACATGCGACATACGTGCATACATGTTTGTGCACAATGCTACAATATGCACACACATGCACGTATGTGTCCGCTTTAATACAAACACGGCTTTAAAGTAGTAAATAAATATGTCTATCTGTCTGTCTAATTGACTATCCGTCTATCTATCTATCTATC
>CAJNDV010034129.1:9029-25535 GCA_905221635.1 Symbiodinium sp. CCMP2456
GGGGGGGGGGGGTACCTGGGTAAGGTCATGTAAAGCAGCAAAACCAAGCAACCGGCAGTATGTTCGATACCATAGGTATTTCCTAAATGACAGAGGCTTCTTGTCACTTTGTGCTCGCAGGGGTGGTTCGAAGCTGACGACTCCTCAGTTTATGGTCAATTCTCTTTATATAGTTCTCTTTTTATGGGGTTTAGGGTTCAGGGTTCCTTAATTAATGGGATCCTTGGGTTTCCATAAGGGTACTTTATGGGTAGTTGGTAGTTCTCCAAATTAGGGTCCCCGTGGATAAGAAGTCCCCAAGATAGTACGGCACCCTTATAAAGAGGATCCTAAACCCCTTCGGTGCTCATCTATTCGACATGCGCGTCCAGAGTCAGTACAAGAGTCCCAGAAACTCTAAGTGCCAATATCGTAGGCATGTTAGCCCTGAAAATGTTATATTTATGTTGTTCCTCCACGAACCCAGACCCGAGACACCCCAAATCCGCAACCCAACAGTTCAGGACGTCTCTGACGGTGCCTCGAAGGGGGGCGCAGCCCCAGCCGAGTTGCCCAGCTTCGCTGTGGGCGATGTAGGCCCGCCTTTGTGGTTTCGGTGTTCCTAAACCCTAAACCCTAAACCCTAAACCCTAAAGTTCGGCTCAGCTCCATTGCCACTTGCAGGGGCACGGGCTGCGCTCCATGCAGCGTACCTCCGTGTGGGCAGCTTCTGGCCAGCAGTTTCCACGTGCTTTGCGATGTGTTTCATCTTGGTTGTAGGGACTCGGCTCGGGTTTGGTGTCCTGGTTTTCCGCAGTGCTTATATATCTGTATTATAATATAATATATATATATATATATATGAAAGCCCCACGAACCTTACACCAGGCTATTTTTCGGCGGTGGCCTCCGGTGCCGCCTGGCTCAGCGGCGCGCCGCGGTCGGTCGTAAAGGCCCTCCGAAAGTGCCTGGGCCGTCAACAAACTCCGGGTCAGGGGTCAAGGGTGCGAGGCTTGCGGGGATCCTTTCGGGTTTAGAGAACCTGTCACTTCACCCTCTCCGGTTACTTCTTTTGACATGCCTGGCATGTCGGGAATCCTGTCGTGCCTCCAGATGTTCGTCGTGGAGGACGATAAGAGTCATGACAGATTCACCAGCCCGCGGCGTAGGTGCAGCAGTAGGAGTATAGGAGCAGAAGAGGCAGCAGAAGCAGTAGCTGTAGCAGGATTGGTCGTGGTAGTAGCATGATTACCACTATTGTAACTGCATGTAATTAGTATCCTTTTTTGTTATTACTACATTAATTTTCCTCTTATGCTTAGTAGTAACAGTCGTCGTCGTCGTGGTCGTGGTCGTCGTCGTGGTGGCAGCAGTAGCACAGTACTCGAACTTCTGGTGGCACTACCAATACCCGTCGTCATTGTAGTGCAGAGCCCCTGCCGTCTCCGCTGTATCATTCCATAACATATCCGTGCGGAGCCTTTGCAGTTTCCTTTGCAATGCGTCGTCCCTTCAGGTTCGAGTTCAATCGGCAATTTCTTGCTGGTTGTTCACTTCTTCAGCTAAGGCACTTCAGCTTGCCTGCTTGCTCTGGGAATCAGTACAAGTTGTATCAGGGCCTAAGTTTCCTGACTCAGGTACGGGACCAATCTTGGCATTGCGCTTCAGTTGGCGCAGTTCCGGGACGATGCACCGTCGCAGGATGGCCGGGTTTGGGCTTACTATGAAGAAGTTGGAGAGCATCTAGCCCAAGGCTTTAGTTCAAATCTGCTGACGTGTGCGAGGGTGTGCGACGCGTGCGATGTGAGCTTTTAGCATGTTGATTGCTATTGTTATTTTATTTTCATCGGTGTCCAGAGCTAACGCTTACCACGACTTCCGCTAAGCTTCTGCTGATTATAGCCCGTTTCTCGAACTGGAACGGCAACATGCGGAATGTTGTAGGATTTACGCCCTTCAGATTCAGATTGGTCATAGTCGAAGCCCCTACATTCTGGGGTTTCATGAGCAGAAACCCTGAAACCATGAGCCATAAGAACAGCTCTAGGTCTTTAGAAAGCCCTTTAGGTCAAGTCCCACATCTCTTTGAAGAGCCAAGACTCCTAAACTTGCAGCCCTCAACCCCCATCATGCACCCCCTGAGGATGCAGCACTCTGGCTGTCCCGATTTGCAGGGGAGGCAACAGCCCTGCCATGACGCCTCTTTGGTTTTGCGGTTACTGTAGCGGACTTTTGTGATGTTAATGGGGGTTTAGAGTTTCGGGTTTTTTTTGCGTCGTGGAGATCGATGTTTGTCCAATAATTTTGCTTGTTGTCATGGGTTTGTCGGGATCTCGATCTGGCTTATGTAAGCCTGAAGACCTGGGAATCTGCACATTGCCTTCGTGTTTAGGCCAAGAGACTGGTATGGGTACCCCCAAGCTCCGAAACACTAGACCCAACATGTTTTTTGCAGCTGGCAACCCTTCCAATACCTATGTTTGGGCGCCTTTCTGCTTCGCTGGCTCCTCGGGTAGTTCTCAAACTTCCAGTCCCGTCTTGGATCTCCCCAAAGAGTACGTCAGGCTTATAGTCAGAAGCCCCGAACAGTGCCCGAAATTATGGAAGTTCTCCTGGAATTGCTAATCCATCCTGGCTTGGTGGATATCTGCAAGTATTGTGGGTGCTCGGAAGACTAGGGCCTCGGCCAATGTGAGATTGAGTTGAAGATTTCGCGGAGGGGCTTCGAGCTTTGTCTTGCGAGTCTAGCTGGGGGTTTCCGAAAATAGGGGAACCTGATATAGTACGTTGAATAGTAGGATCCTTTTTATAAGGACCCGGCCCAAACTAAGGTACCCTAATATAAAGACCCCGAAATCAGGTACCCTAATATAAGGACCCTAAACTAAGGGGTTACCCTGAATTTCGGAAACTTCCAGCTCTTTGAAGGCACCTTTTTGAGGTTTGGGGTGCTCGCCACTCCCTGCCAAGGAGGACAGTTACCCCAAGCCCATGTGCCCAAATAGTATATGTTTTGGCCTTACAGTAGTCCCTATATAGGACCTTGGGGCCAACGTATACACTGAATGAGTACATGGACCCTTAGGGTTAGGGTAGTATATATAACCCCCAACATGGGGAACCTGAAGCCTGTGGCTGAGCCCAACGAATGAGGTTCTGCGAAAGGGCTAGTCGTTGTGATAGGTCTAGAGTTTAGGTAGTCAGGGTTTCCAGCTCTATATTTGTTTCAGGGCTCTTCCCCTAGGAGTTGTTTGTTTACTCTGGTGTGGGCTCTGAGTGTTGTGGTGGCTGTAACGGCAGGTGCTCCGTGGCCCAGAGGTGCAGCACCTCCAAGGCAGGTGCAGGGTCTTATTAGGGCCATATACAGGGTTTGTGTCTGCAAGGAGTTTAAGGTTTGTCTGTGTCTTCACGAGTTGTGTGTCTCGAGGCTTCAGTTTAACAGGCTTTGAATGCATAGTGCGGTCAGGATTCTGCTGTAGTCCAGGCTTGAAGCCCTTATCCTAAACACCAAAGCCTCAGCCGGCGCTTTACATAATTAAAAGTTGAAACTGTGAGGACGGCAGGATCAAGATCCATGTTGCGAGGAGCGCGCAGTAGTGTGCCCAAGAAAGGAAGCCCCACATAACGTGCCGCCTCACCCAAGCCTGTAGCTTTCTGGGTTTGAACCCCGGCTTGTCGGTGGAGGCGTTTGGTGCTTTCGGGCTTCTGGGTTGAGGGCTTTGGGTTTGCGTATCAGATAGTTGGCTCAATAATTGGACTTCGGGGGATTACGATACTAAAACTATTTTCAGAACAACCCTAAACCCAAAAGTTAAGACATATCAAGGGCTGTTGCAATTTGGGTGCAGGGACCCCGCCCTACCAGCTCATGCTTCAACCCAAGACCGGGGCTCCCAAGCATTCCGCCGCCTTGTCCGAATCCATGGAGGCCTCTGAGCGCAACAAAACCTATGCCATAAAGGCTCCGTAGGCATAGCCGCAAACTGACCCTGCGAATCTCTGACCGGTCCCTGCAACATGACCCGTTAAGCCGAAAGGCTCGGCGGCTTTGCGCGGCATGCGGCGCCTAGCGCACCGAGTGGAAAGGGGTTCTGGGCAAGCGCTGGAGGCGCGTGCAAAGATGTTTAGTTGTTGCCGTTGCTGCCGCCGCTGCTGGTGATGGTGATGGCGGTGGTTGTGAGAGGCTGCTGTTTCTGGTTTATAGATTCTGATTTGATGGTTTCGGAGTTTAGGGTCGGGTTGGGGATTCGGATTGTCCGTGTTCTTTTAACTGTGTCGGCTTCTTCGCATCCAAGGAGTCCAATTTTACAAACAAGACTTGGGTGGGGGTTCAGAAAACTCTAGAGTGTTCCTGTGATGAGCTATTTGCAGCCCCAGCGTCCACTGGGGTTATCGTACTTGTACCACAAACGACATAATTACCCCTATGCTTCCAGGGACCTTATTATTGGGTCCTTAAGGGGTCTAGGGCCCTAACTATAAGGTCCTGGGAAGCATAGGGTACTTCTTCGAAGGCGAGAGGAAGCTGATACCTTTGCCGCCCACTTGTGTGTCAACCCATGTTGGGGGGTTATATATACTACCCTATAACCCTAAGGGTCCATGTATTCGTATAGTATATACTATTTACTATTTGGGCAAATGCCAGAAGGAGAAACACGTTGTTGCATCTGGTTGCCTTGAATTGGCAGAAAAAGTCCGACAGGGCCTGTATCTTTGTTTTACATCAAAAGCACAATTTGTATGTCCAATGTGCGTGCATGTATTGCTTCCAGGTTTGGGGTTTTCTTGGCCGATGCGTGCGGCCAGACTCCTTTGGGCAAGACGTTGCAACGACCATGTTGCATGCATGGCGCGCCATACTCGCACAAGTGCCGCCCTTTGTAGGACTGTACCTTCAAGCTGTTGTGAAGCATTGACCGGGAGTGACCCGCACCCCCCCCCCCCTCTTTTCAGGCTGTCTGTTTGAAGGATCTGCCCAGCGGGTGTGTTGTGCCAGCTCCCGAATATGTCCGGCAAAAGCGTTAAAAGTGGTTCCAGCAACCGCGGATGGTTCATGGAGTCAGCTCCGCCTGGTTCATAATTACGGTAGCCGTGGAGCAAAGGAGCAATTGTATGGGTAGCATACAACTTGGTACATGGCCACAAGGTGAAATACGAATCGAAGCTCAATCATGCCTTACGGAGCTTTGCTCTGTGAGATAACTTTGGCGCGGGTAGTCCTCAGATATGTTCGATCTTGTCTGGCAAAATGGCGTCGGGTTTAGGTTTCCTAGGGCCATCGAACCCGAGCTTTTGCACAGAAGCACGATGAACAAAGCATGCGATCCACCAGAAAACTCCCGAGCCTTAACCCCGTCATGTCTAATCATCATCTTTGAAGGAGCTGTTGAAGAAGTCGCAAGACGCCTCAAGCTTGCGCGGGCTTACCTTCGCAGATGTAGAGGAGATGGAGACCATGAAGCTTGACAAATATACGGGCCTTAAGAATTAGAATAGGGTCTTTGGGTGTAGCAGCACAGTCGTGATCAGGAACACTGCCGAAAACGTCACTGATTCTTTTGACTCCTGTATCATGTTTTCTTCTACTGTACTATCTCGAACAACAAGTAGGTGTTGTCGTGTACTTGTTGAGTAAGGCTGGGAAGCTCGATTTCTACTTGCTTCTGCCCTTCGCACCAACAAACTTGCCTGCTAAACGCTTGGCCGTTTACCCTGTTGACGCTAAAACCCTAAGGGTCCATGTACCCAAATAGTATGTACATTGGCCCCAAAGTACTTATATAGGGATTACATGAAGGCCAAAGTATATACTATTTTGGCACATGGACCCTTAGGGAAATTTCCAGATTGAAGATGTTGCAGGTACGAACTTGACCTGTTCGAAGCATTTGGAGGTTTGTGGCTTCTGAGTTTATGCAAAGATGCTGAGGCTCAAGGGCTTTCCTGCAAAGCCCTTTCCTTATTAGCTGCCGGAGAATGCTTTTGGGAGTCCATTCGTGCTCTGGTCATAATCCTATACCTTGACGCCTACAACAGGATCTGAGCTCTAAACCCCGCCACAATCCCTATAAACCTTACCTAAAGCCCGTGAGTTTCAAGGCGTTGTTATTCCTACCGAGGCTGGAGGAGCTTTACGTTCGGCCCGATGAGTCTTCGGACGACGGTCCCCCAAAGGGGGGGGGGCGGTTTTGTTGCACCAGGTTTAGGGTTTCGGGCTAGGGTTACACCAAGTCCAGATGTAAAAAGGGCTAGGGTTAGGATCACGTTGCTTCTTGGAGAACAGAGATATTTCTGGACTTGTCTTCCAACTTTGTAGGTTTGTTTTATTTCATACTCCCAAAGCCCTGCTCGAAACATTCAGGCTTCTATGCTAACTGAGCAGAAGAGCCATGAAACTATTTCAGCTTTAGGAAGGCCAGCCCCCCCAGGCAGCCTGACGAGGACGAGGGCCTTAGGTCACGTCGAAGATGCTCCGTGCAGGATCTATCTAGCTAGCTATCTAGCTATTCATGTTTTTTATCTATCTATATATTTGTTTGTCTATTTGTCTATCTACTTATCTAGCTTTCTATCAATCAATCAATCAATCCATCCGCCAACTATTTATCTAGCCATTTTGTCTATCTATCTAAGTGTTCTATCTATCTATCTATCTATCTATCTATCTATATATCTATCTGTCTATTACTATCTTCATGTATGCAGATTTGTATTCATATACCTGTAAGTATCTTTTTATCTCTACATGTAGAGAGAGGGTTTTGAGGCATACTGTACTCTAAACCGTGAGAGTGGAGGAACCCTAAGAGGTACTGTACTACCTATTCAGGCTTCTATATTTTCGAGTTTCCGAGTTGCAAAGCCACAGCAATCCTCGAAACAAAGCCATCACTTCCATCAAGAGCGAATTAGAATCCCAAGTGAGCTATGCTTCTTGTGCCAAGCCAGCCCCTTTGCAGTGGAGGTCTTGAGAGGTTGGAAGTTCAGGGTTTAGGATTTACCGCTTGGGGCTTAGGGCTCAGGGTTAGGGTTGGGAGTGGGGTTATGCATAGCCCAGGTGCAAAAGGGTTTAGGGTTAGGTAGGGATTCACTATGGGGTTAGGGGTTTCCAGATTGAGGTCTTTCGGTTTCTCGGGCTTGGGACTTATGCAGTTTGGAGTTTCACGGTTGGGGGCTTTGGGCTTCATAACGTTTCGGGCAAGCGTGCCCTAAAAGTAGCCGCTGTGCTGAGAACCTGACCTCGAAACCCCCAAACACTGGTTTCTCTAGCCATGCGAGAGGGAGAAGGCTACCCTAAACCCGAAACCCTCATTGTCATTACCCTGAGCCCTGAAACCTCATTACCCTAGGCTCCAGTCTGCATGCTCTGCCAAGATGCGTAACCCTGGAGGTCCCAAGAACCTGCAGGGCATGGGCTTCCGAAGAGACCAGGCCGGGATGGTTGCGAGTCTTGGGGTACTTCAACGTTTATGATTTCGGGGGTTTAGGGGTTTGTTTGTAGCAATAGCCCCTATTGTCATAGAAGCCTTTCCCCCCAGCAGCACCCCTCCCCCCCGCCCGAATCTTCTGGTCTTGGAGGGACAAGCCGCATAAAGAGTCCCATGGGTGTTTCGCTTGTACTTACCCTGTGCGATCAGGCAAATGTATGGTCGGACCGCACTTGGAACCTCTCTATGATGCATATTGACCTCAAGAAAATTGAACGTTAGGCCCAGTTGTAAGGGTTTGGCGACAGTTTTGGATGGTTCAATAAAGGGCCTTTACAGATTGAAGATCTGAAGACTGTTTTTGGCATACACTGGAACATGCGCAAATATGTTCATAGGGAGTCTGACTGGAATCCTAATTTATAATTATCCTGACCTCTAGTATGAGGCCCCTAACCCTTAACCCTATTTTCAGGTTGTTTCTTTTATGAGGCTTGGGGTTGCTCAGCTGTACCCCGACGCGTGGGACCCTCCTTCGGCTGTTTTCAGGACCCCGAAAGACCCTAGTGTAGGGGGCCTTAATAATAGGATAGGGAATTCGGGGTCCATTATAGTTATAATAACGACCCCGCCAAATGGCATTGGTAATTATTTAGGCCCCTACATTGAACCCTGCTCCTCGCGTTGAAGCCTCGAGTATGTAGTGTGCGAGTGGCTTGAGCCCAGTTGGAATGACATTTTGCGCATGTATCTTGCTGCCATGTCTCCACATGCCAGCAACATCGGGCTCGCCGCTAGAGAGATTTCCATGTTTTCTCAACTCGAAAAGATGGCCGATGCACGAGCTTTACGTACTTCCTTAAGGGCCCTAGCAACAGTTTGGGAAGTATAAGGGCTGGAGCCATGTGGAGAGAAGCCACTGCTTGTCGAGCCGGATGTTTGCTGGCTCTGTGCATTCTGGAATCTCAAGGACGTTTCCAAAGCTTGCAGGGCGGCTGCGAGACGCTGGACTTTGAGGAAGATGCCTGGCCTGCTTTTGCCGCTGTTCAGCTTACGGCATCGCTTCGTCGCAGCTCCGAAGTCAGTGCTTCCAGTGCGGATCTGCTGGAACCCAAGTGCCTGCTGGCAGCACCGGGGCTGTCGGCAGCCATCCACCGCTTCCTTGGCAAGCTTGATCGCAGTGTGCCCCATGCCACTGCGCCTGCTTCGCCCACTGAGCGCGTGCAGGCCGTGGAGGTGGAGGCTGGCGAGGCGGCTCTTGCCGAGGCTGCCGCAAGGGCCGGCTGCAATCTGGCGAGCCTGGAAGCGACGCAGAACAGTGCCGTCTCCTCCGCATCCCGCAGCCTGATCAGCTTGGTGGACTCGCTCGGGGACCTGCGCCTGATGCCGTCGAGTAGAGAAGCAACGCAGGAGGCTACGAACACCACCTTCTTCTACGAAAGCGTGGACCAGGAATCGGGCCGCATCGGCACCGGCATGCTTGGGCAGGGCTGTGGTGACGGGAGCGTTTCTGAGGTGGCCATCACAGTCACACAAGAGGCACCCTTCCTGTGGACCAACCTGACCGGCGCGGGCATGAGCTTCGAGGTTGGTCCGCCTTGCGCCGGCACCTACCTGATCTCGGGCAAGATGTGGCCTACGAAGGCGACGGCCGAGGGGATCTCAGGCAAGATCCGTGCGGGCTTCGTGAACCTCCGGTCCACCATGACTGGCACCTGGAGTACAGGGCCCTCGGGCCTGGATGGGAACCTGACGGTGGCTTTTCAGGAGCTTTTGGACGTGGAGTGGACCTGGAAGCCGGAGCACTGACCCAGAAAAGCTCCCCACTTTTGACGCTGAGGGCACTCCTGGCAGGAGGTGTGCCCTACGGAGAATTCGCCGCTGCCGTCGGGCAAAAGCTTTGTGACAGCTGCCCCTGAGCTTACACAAGATCTGCTTGCAGGGAAGGATGTGCCAGAAAAAGAGGGCCCAAAATGTCAACCCTCAGCAGCCCCAAACTTACGGCTTACCAGCAACTCTGATATGCATCCGCCGAACAACCTTACTAAACCCTAAACCCTAAGCCCTACCATACACTTCACTCACAAATCAAACCCTCCCTTACAAAACATACTTGCGAGCAGATCCTTAAACAAGTCCAAGCCCCCACGCCCGAAAGAGCTCAGCCTTTGAAGCCCGAACCGAGGTGCTGTGTAGCCCTAAGGGTCCAAGTAGTCCTTATTTATGGTTTTAGGTACCCCAAAAGGCCCCAAAGTCCTTAAATGATGGGTACTTGGACCCTTAGGGTAGGTTCTACAATCCTACCACACTTCAACAGCTCGAGCTTCTTTGGGGCGTGGGATGCTCACCTAAACCCTAAACCCCCCAACCCCTATAAGCCAGTCAGTCTGATCCGTGAGGTCAGCGATCGGGGGCTGGAGGAGCTTATTGCCAAAGGTCCGATGCTGAATGGAGCAGTCTGGACACCAACTCGCAACGGAAAGCTTCTGCAAGTTCAGCCACCGGAAACCATAAACCGTAAACCCTAACTGCAAGTTCAGCCTCCCACAAGCCAATTTGGTGGCTTTGACTAGCGCGACTTGTGCCACCACTGCTGCAAGCCTGGAGCAGGCAGACAATCTTTGCGAAAGTGACGATCCCTGAAAACTGAAGCCCTCTTTCGCGAAGCTTAGGATGTAAGGTTTAGCTCGAATAGCTCCCAACATCCAGAAGCGTCTGAGTTTGTGTTTACAATGACTCGTCCCGTTACTGTACTGCGACACCCCAAATCCCAACTTAAATGCTTCTCCAGATGCCAAGGTCTTAGCGACGAACCACTGCCTGCGGCGCAGGCCGAGCTCCGACCAATGCGCTTTTGAACTGTGCCTGCGGTCTCCATTGTAGTTCCTTTTTGGGGGTTCCCTATACGATCCTATGTACAGTTTTAAACTTGGTTAAGCCCAAACACCCTAAGCCCTAAACCCTAAACTGCTTCCCGGATCATGCGAGGCGGAAAAGGGATGTTCCAAAAAATCCTAAACCCTTAAATGGAACTACAATGGAGACTATGGGTAGAGGTTTCTGGCTTTCAGATCGCAGCGATCGCCTCTTGGGAGTTCTCCAAAATTGGGTCCCATTTACTGAGGGTCCTGTTTATAAGGCTGCCGTACTATTCTGGGGACCAAAAAAGGGACCCTGATTTAGAGAACTACCCATATGATGTCAATACGGATGACGGGGATGTCTGCTGTTTTTTAACAAGAGCAGTGCTCCGACCCGAACATCCGAAATCCCGAGCATCAGGAGCCGCCACCGACGTGGCCCTCCAAGGAAGAGGGCGGCCCGAAGGTAACACAGAGTTCTTGTTATTATGGGATATTAGGGTTTAGGGGCGATTGCACAAGTCCTGATGCAAAAAAGGGTTTAGGGTTTAGGGTTTAGGGTCAAGGGTTGGGCAAACAGGTCCTGCTGAGAAGTAGGCCGCCGTGTCTTTCACGGAAGTCAAGCTAGGACGTAGGATTCGTACAAAGCCTCTCAAGGGAGGGCTGCTTGCTGATCGGGTGTCTTCATGAATTCCCATGCGTATGGTTTCAACAAACAAGCTAGGACAAGCACAGGTCCACGGCCACCCCAGGCTGATGACCGGACGAAAGTGGTTGAAACAAGAATGCAAGTTAGCCCTCGGCTAATTAGCCGTTGCACATCCTTCCACAATACCGTTTGCAAAACTCTTATACCTATACTCCTGTCTTCGCAGCAACCCCCAGCACCGTAAATCCTAAACCCCTAAACCCCAAACCCCTTAATCCCAGACCTTCGCTGATGCACCCGGCTGCCCAACGAAGACTTCCGCAAAAGAGCTGCGCCTCCAAGCCGGCCCCAAAAGGTCGAACTCACAAACCGTATTTCTACTATTACGATTAGTAGTAATATTAGTAATTATTAGTATGATTATTGTTTTTGGTATATTGCAATTACGAATATCATTGTCTCTAAAACTGGATTTAAAAATGCCCCGTAAAACTTCGATGTCTTGAGTATGTCCTGGGAGCTAGTTTTTTCAAGCTTCAAAAATCAATGATGCCACATTCCTTACAGTTCCGTGCTAGAAGTATAGTGTAGTATACTATACTCCCGAAGCCCTACTCAAATTATCAAGCCCCCAATAACAGCCGCAACAGTAACCCTTAGAGCAACCCTTATCGAGCCATTTAAAAGAAACCTTGTAGATCTCTTAAAGGAAGGAACCCCCATGGATCCCTTAAGGGAGCCCTTTTTAAAGTCGCCTCAAGCTTAACCCTCTCGTAATCATGAAGACTTCCATCTTACGCGGCCAGGCAGCGCTTCAGGCTTCCTTCCGCTGCATCGGGAAGGCACATCTTCCGGTATTCAGACTTTAAAGGTTTAGGGTTTAGGGCTTATAGAGCTCAGGGTTTAGGGTTTAGAGTTTAGGGCTTTGAGGGATAGTTGGGGCATCTTCCAGTTTACAGGTTTAGAGTTAAGGGCTTTAGGGATAGTTGGGGTTGCTGGCTCCGCAGTCAAGCTGCTAGGGCTGCTTGCTCCAACTCCGGGCGAAGTGAAAAGCCTGTTGCAAAAAGGGATAGTTGGGGTTGGTTAGGCTTAGAAGACGGTCGTATAATCTTCAGAACAACCCCGAAAAGAGGCAGGCTACTTGGGCTACAGCCACAGGTCATATATTTGTAATGCTGTCAACTCAGAGAACTAGGTGTTTTTCGATCGCAGGTAAGTCCTATGCGGTCTGAGCCCGAGACCCGAAGCTCATCGAGCTTGGCATTTGGGTTTTGATACGTTAGGGGTCTCAATAATTAGCATTGGGCGTGGGGGTATGCTATATTGATAGTATATAAGAAACCTTCAGAACCCTATTCTAATTACTAAGGCCCCTATATTATTCCACGATTTCTCCAGACGGTACTTAGGAGCTCGGGACCGTGAACGCCAAGTTGGATGGCGTTTCCTTGGCTGAGCCCGCTGCCAGCGAGTTGGCCACTGGGCTTTCGGTTTCAGGATTTATATGGGGTCTAGGTTTTTTTGGCTTGTAGGGATTACAGCCATGGGTTTAGGGTTCTGGGTTACATTCCCGATACAAGGCGATCCCCGTAGAATTGGAGTCTCTTTATGAGTCATGGGCCTCGGTTTTCGGGACTCTAGGGTTTAGGGTCATCAGGTCTCTACCCTTATCTGGCCGAGAACATTGTGACGAATAGCATTTCATCTGCGTGCCCTCTACTGAGCATTGCGTCCCCACGTCTGCCCAAGGTGCGCGAGGAGGTTTTGCGCTTGTTCGCATCAGGCCGGGCTGCCAGTGGAACGGAGTGTTTGTGTAGTTTGCTTCGGGTTACAGTTGCAAGAGTGATGCAGAGCTGCTGTATAGTCCGGTTTGAGGCACCGATGAGTAAACCCCAGTTTTTCGTCAATGTCCGGAACAGTTTGGCTGTCTATTTTGCTTTTTTTATTGCAGGAGAAAAGAAGAGAAGAACGAATTTATAAACGACTGGAGACGTGTTCACACTCCTACGTGGGTTCCTTATCATACCTAAGGTATTAGATCTTCCAGGTCCGTAGATTCGGATTGGAGGTTCCGGTTTACATCGTGAGGCCTTGAGACCGGTGTCTTGCGGTTTAGGGCTGCTGTAGGCTCTTACTAGATACTAAGCTGCTAAGCCGTGTCCGGGGTTCAGGCTGATGAGGATGACTGCACAGTATGGTCGCTGGGGCCTGGGTGTCGACACCACAAACGGATTCAACGATGCAGGATTTGTTCCTCTTCCTCAACCCTTCAAACCCTGTGCTTCGGGGGTTAAACATATATTATTATATCATACATATATATATATATACACACTATAGTAACTATAGTATATACTTTATACTATATACTATAGACTATAGACTATATATATATATACTATATACTCTATA
The DNA here is from genome assembly GCA_905221635.1 of Symbiodinium sp. CCMP2456. Taxonomy (NCBI): domain Eukaryota; class Dinophyceae; order Suessiales; family Symbiodiniaceae; genus Symbiodinium; species Symbiodinium sp. CCMP2456. Next base: position 22,361 of record CAJNDV010034129.1, read on the forward strand.
GTAAGGGGTCTACCCAAGTTGTCCGAAATTCTAGACCCAAGCCTAAACCCCTATAAGCCTTGATTCCCCAACCTAGCAGGTCGCGAAGCGGGTGCGAGCAAATCCCTATAACCACGAAGCCTCTAAACCCCTCAACCCCGAGCATGTTCAACCCTCATAGAATTCTTTGAAGGGGAACCTTGCACTCCCCCGATGCCTTCAACCCTTGAGCTCCCAGCCCCCGAACACCCTCAACCATTGTGGGAAGCCAAATGACAATGTCACCAACATGACCTCTCAGGGCTCATTATAAGACTCTTCGTATAATATACCCCAGGGCCTTATTGAAGTTTCCAAGCATCCTTTATTGAATTGAAATAGGGTCCCTAATAATTAAAATAGGATTTGGGGGGTATATATATATATATATTATTATTATTATAAGAAGGAACCCCCGAAACTAGGATTGGTACTTATTTAGGCTCCTACATTACTCTTCTAGGTGGCAAGCGATTGCGACCTGCTCTCACTTTGCTCACGGCCGCGGCGACGGGAGCTTCAGAGGCCTCTGCATTTAGCACATCCCTGCCCCAAGAACAACAATAGTATGTACTGGCAAGGCAAGAGCTAACAATAGTAATAACAGGATTGATACTAGTCATTGGTATGATCGCTTGAAAACGAGCCCAACTAGAGCTTTAGGCCCGGCTGAAAGAGGGCAAAGAGGGATCGGGATTGTCATCACTGCTATGACCACTACTAGTATGTTGATGGTTGATTACGTCGTTGCTGAAGTAGAGCTCTGTTGCAGGCACGTGGGATCGGAGTTTTGAGCTGTTCGCAGGCTTGGAAAGCCTGTTCCCGTCCAAGGGTTTTGCATATCGGCAGGCATGTATTATGCACCTCCCCCCCCCCCCCCCCCCGAAAGACCACGGTCGGGTAGCTACTTTGTGTCAGAGGCTTCCGAAGCCTTAAATGCCACCTACTCATGCAAAACCCCGAGCCTGGGTGGCTAGCCCTACAAAGCCTAAAGCGCCCCAAACCCGAAACCCTAAACCCCTAAACCCCAAACCCAAAACCCGAAACCTGAAAGGCAGCAATGGCCAATGTTGCTGCTCTGGCGGCTGCAGTGGAGGTCTTGCATTCCGCCTCCCTGGTGCATGTTCCTCGGATCTGGGTCTAGGGTTTTTGGTGTTTAGAGTTTTGGGGGTTTTGTTTAGGGTTTTGGGTTTTGGTGTTTAGAGTTTTGGCGGTTTAGTTTAGGGTTTAGGGTTTCGAGTATCGGGGGTAGTTGAAGGGGTTCAGGCTTTGGGCCCTTGGGATCGGGCCCTACCCCCAATCCTGCCGTTTTGGCCTTGCACCCCTTCGGGCTTTCGGTTTCAGGACATACACCTGGCGGAGCCGTTGCAGGCCAGTTGCAGAATGTCCGCAACCCCAAAATAAGGTTTGGGCATGAGGCCTTCGCCTCCCGTCTGCGCTGCGCAACGCAAGCCCTCAACCCGAGATGATTATAATTCGTAGCACTTGAAGTCAGCGTAAGCCCGGAAAACCCCCAACCCTACCCGATTGAGGCCATGGGACCATTCATCCTCGCCTGGTCTTCGCCTTCAGATTTAAGACATATTAGGCCCTCAGTTGGGAAGTGGAAGGTCTGGGTCTACGAAAGGCTGGACGATTGAAGCTGAGTGATCGACAAACAAAACAGAGTGAAGCCGAGGACGACATCCTCGATGATGCCGACAAGCGCCGCGGTGAGGCGACCGTTGTTTCAGTGGTGTTTCGAGGATGTTGCAACAACCTGAAGAACCAGATAATGTACGTAATGTCCTTGCCTTCCCCGGTACATTTAAGTCGTATCCCATCCGAACGAAAGATGGTCCTATAGTCTAGTTGTTCAGGCATCTGTATGTAGAGTCTACCTTCTCTTTTCCGGGACTACTCTTTGGGTACCGTCCGGACAATGACCTGGCCGTGATATTATATATATATATATATATCAATTGAACACGGCACTCCCGCAACTTCAGCTTGCTAAAGAACATAGACGTCTTCAAACTACAAACTTTAGGGCTTAAACTCCACAAACCCGATAAGCCCTGGTCAGGAGACAGCCCACTTACGCCTTGGCGAGCGAAGTGCCACCTTGGTGGGTGACTTCCTGTGCGCTGCCTGCAAAATAAGAGACTTTTATTCCGTTTGCCTCAGGCTCCCGATTCATAGGCATGTGAGGAGGCAGGAACCCTGCCCAGAAAGCCCACCGCCTCAGTTGTGATCCCTCGCTCTCGATCTCCTCAGTGTTATCTGTTAGGCCCTTGGTTGGGATTGTATCTAGAACCGAGCCGTAACCCAGACACCCGACCAATATACGTGTATGGAAGTGTAGAAAGAAGTTGTACTTGGTGATCCTACACACAGCTTCTTTGAGGCTTAACCGGTATTGTTTAGGGCTTTGGATTCTAGCAGGGTTTCAGGGATGCTTCGAGACTCATGGACGCATAGAAGGCGCTAGATGCAGAGCTGAAGTTTTGGGCCATGTGAGGGTTTCCGAAAATAGAGGGCCCTGATATAGCACCCTAAATAGTAGGATCCTTCTATTTAAAATGGATCCCCAAATAAGGTACGCCTCTTTTTCGGAAACTCCCATGTACCGGTCCCAGATGTTGTTCTACCTAGCAAGAACGTCAGCAGACCCATGCCTTGTCCCTCCGCCCGAGCGATGCATGTTCTGGCTTCCTCGAGCTAGCCTGAGGGTCTTATCATTTTTTAGGGTGATCTTATATTAGGGTCTCATATTACTTAGGGTCTTATAGAGTTTCAGGAGTTGGGGGGTTTAGGGCTACGGTTCACGGTTGTACTGCTGAACGGCTCATCGGAGTGTGATTCGCCAGGTTTGCCACGGCTTCCGTGCTCGTAGCGGAGATTGGCAGCCTTCCAACCGTGCTGCTGATTTCGAAGGCCACGGGACCCTCAATGATGCAGTCGACCATTACATGTGTGCAGGGCGCATATGTTCGCAAACATACAAACATCCCAACGTACGCATACATACAAACAGGCCTTGACGCATACCTACATACAGACAAACAGACATGCAGACGTGCAGGGCGCATACACATGCCCACTCGCTTACACGTACACAATGACAAACACTATCCGGAGATGACTTGTCTATTGGCCGTCGTGTGTGTGTGTGTGT
>CAJNDV010034130.1:0-38181 GCA_905221635.1 Symbiodinium sp. CCMP2456
TCGTCAGGTGGTGCTGGCGATTGCAGTGGTGTCGCAGCAGCGGTAAGGTGGTGGTGATGCAGCAGTAGCAGCAGCAGCAGCAGCAGCAGCAGCAGCAGCAGCAGCAGCAGCAGCAGCTGTCAGCAGCAAGAGTAGTGAGGTCGACAGTAATAAGCACAATACTAGTAAGCATTATAACAATAACCACAATAGTACAATGACGATCGTGAAAACAATTCCGTTAGAGTCATTAGAGATTAACTACTGTCTTCGCTCTGATGCCCGCCTTGCCTGGGGCTTATTGCTGTCCTTGGCCACGAGTGAGACCTCGATCATGCCAGCACTTGTGGGAATGCACTTAAAGTTGTAGATGTCCGTGTGGTGATGAGCCCACTTACCGACGAAGTCCTCTTTGACAGTCTTCCCATTGATCACAATGTCCCACTTCTTGCCACCCCTGTCTTTCGTTTCACAGAACGTGTACTTGACGGTATAGAAACTCACCGGAGCATCGGGTGCCTGGAGGTTTACCCGAAAAGTCTGATTCTTCCAAGTGTTCTCTCTGCTGTAGTGGTGCAACAGAGCATCGTAGTCTTGGTCGTAGCTTGGAGGCCAATTGCGGCATGTGTGCTTGCCCAGGGTCTCGTTGCCATCGATCCAGTTGGCTCGAAACCATGCTTTGGGCTTCGCGCCAATGTAGCCACCCCAGGTGTGTGCGCTGTAAGGGGTCTCAGAATTGTACCACAACCGTCCTAGGCTGTCGTTGTAATTCCCCGTGTACCCGCCGTTGATGCCCAGCCAAGCCTGACCTGGACCTTGAGGGCTCTGGTTTGTAACTATTTTGGACCAGGCCCCGGGAAGGGAAAGGCATCCGAAAATCAATGCAGCGCACGCCCTCTGGGCCATCACCTGCGCTGTGCCACAATCCCTGAGCTCGCAGCTCCTAACCACAGAAACTGCTACAAGTTCTGCTCCTGCTCATCTTAGTGCTGTCGCAGCAGCTACAGCTGCCGGCTGCTACTACGACTACTGCGACGACGACGACTACTACTACTACTACTACTGCTGCTACTACTAATACTACTGCTACTGCTGCTGCTGCTACTACTGCTACTGCTACTACGACTACGACTACGGCTGCAATCGCAAAGTTGCCCACCAAGGACTGATGCACGAACCGCGTAGCTCGTGGCACAGGGTTATATGCACGGTGTAGAAAATACACTAGGGTTTGTGGGCTTCTCCCGTATGCGACCATGTATTATGCATTTACTACTATGTACTGGTATATACATTCCGCGGTATTGCTTTCTAAGACTTTACAGCCTTGCATTCTATATTTGAGGAACCTTACCCTTGATCTGGGAGTTTAGGATTTGGTGCCACGGGGCTTGGGGGTTTGCAGCTTTAGATATGAACCAGGCCGTGAATGTTTAACCTTAAACCGTAGTTGGGTTTCATTCGGGCTGCAGGGTTTAGGGCTCAACATGTGAAATAATTCAGAGTTTAGCGTTACTGACATAAAGAGACGGCGAGATGGAGCCTTAGTGCATCAGTGCATACCCTGTTGAATTCAATAGGCCTATTGAACCCAATAAGGCTGCCGGATTGAAGATTGAAAATCTCACCAAAAACTTGCTCAGAGCATCTTGAATCGTCTATCTATATTTTATGCTGCATAATAAATTATATAATATATAATATATGATAGGTTATATACTTTTCATCATATAAAGTGTATTACATATAATATACTATATTTAATGTACCATACAATAAGCATTATATGTATATTTGTTTATTTATTTACATATTATACATGACATATGCTTCATATGCATGATATAATCTGTTATATATCTTGAAACTTAAGAAAATAGACGCTATATACTATATACATTTCATATCATAAAGATTATATACATTATATAGAATATATTTTACGTATTACTTTGGTCTTGATCACACAACATAACCTCCAGTTGCTCATGTATTTCTGGACCTTTCAGACTTTCCAGACATGTCAGATAAATCAGATTTTCTAACCATTTCAAGTCGTTTAAAACTTGGAAATGTCTGAAATATCTGAAGACTCTGAAATGTTTGAAAGCATTGACCGACTGGGCTGTCTTGGCTGGGCTACACTCAGCTGGGCCAGACATTTCCGATGTTTGAGACTTCCCAGACATTTCAGATTTGCCATACATTTCACATTTTCTATGTCTCGGAAGTGTCGGAAATGCATGAAAATTCCAAAATGCTTAAATTTTAATCCTGAAAATCTGAGATGTTTGAAAGTATTGACAATCTTCCTTGGGCTACGCCGGGCTGGGCCAGACGTTTCAGATATTTCAGATTTTCCAGACATTCCAGATCGCTTGAAAAAATTGAAATATCTGAAGATTTTGAAAGTATTGACCACCTGAGCTGTCTTGGCTGTGCTGGCCTGGGCTCAGCCAGACATTCTAGATGGTTTGACCATTGGAAATGCTTGAAACATCTGGGTAGTCTCATGTGTTTGGAATCTCGATTCTGTTCTGTGTGCAATGTACATATGTTCACTGCTTACGAAAGGAGATGCAGAGCACGTTGCAAGCACACGCCCTCTTCTTTTGTCTCTTGGGGTTGCGACTATGCCAGCTACTGCTGGAACCTGCAGTGGCAAGGGGGCCTGCGTCCTGCGGCCTGAGCTCCCTTGGTCCCTGCAGCAACTGTAACCTGGAAACTGCACAAAGCTCCAGGCAACCTGCGCGGCTGGACAAATGCCCCAACTAAAGACGGGCCTGTGTCACATGGTGACAAACATGACACAGGCGAGTGCTGGAGCATACGGGCGTCTTGGAGGCACTGTATTTGCCTAAAGACGACCTGCCACACAAAAAGCGTACTGTATCACCTGGCAGCAAGTGTGTGATGCCGCTTCCTGAATGCGTCAAGAAGCTGTACAGTCCACATTCTATGAGCAAACTCAAAGAGTGACTGGCTTGCTGTACACAGACCTGGTCCTCCTCGGACTCACTGCTGGCAGCCGTGACGCTGCTGCTTGAGCTGGAGCTGTTCTCGCCCTGTTCGCCCTGTGAGTGCGTCACCTCCTGGGCGTCCCGCGACGCTGAGAGCAGCTGCGTCAGGGTCTGAGACGTCCATCGGCCGCTGCGAGTCTCATCGGGCTGGAAACGACCCTGACGGATGTGCTCCAAAACCTTTGTAAAGTCCCTGAGGGGTCCACTAAGCGCATCACGACTGTAGACGAGACTGCTCCTGCTCAAACCCAGGCTGTGGTAGCCTAACAACGTCTGGCTGTCCTGTGCTGTACCTGCTTTAGCCGTCCAGCTCAGGGGCGTACTCTTCAGGCTGTGCGACCTGACACGAAGCACCTGTTCCTGGCTGGCTCCAGGCTGCCTGTACAGGAGTGCTCGAAGCCACCTGGTGGTTTCAGTGCTGCTCAGCCCTGAGGGAAGCAGCTGTCCTGTGGAACTAATTGCTGGAATCAAGGGAGAATCCTCGAGCGATCCTGCCGTTGCCAGGCCAAAGGCTTGGCCCAACTTTCTTTCCTGAGTCCCTGGACTGGAGCTACCAAAGGCAAGAGTCGATTGCCTTTGTTGGAAGCTTTTGCCTGTTTGGGGTTCAGAACCTGACACTCAACAAAGCCAGCTTGACAGTCTGAGCTCCAGTCAAACTGAATATCCTGGCTCCTCAGAAGCTCACTGTTGCGTGCTCTGGCGAACAACGCGAAGCAAAGGCCTGCCGCTACGAGGGTCTCGTATTGATCAGGCGGCCCTGCTGCCAACTGCTCTAACCAGCATACCTGAGATGCGGTCAGAGGCTCTGCTCGCCTGACTGGCTTCCGCTGCTTCAACTGCAAGTGAGCCAAGCCTACGACTCGAGCAGACTTGAGAGTTGAAAGGTTGACACTAAGGCCGCAAGTGCCCCAACAGAAGCCCAAAGCTCCTACTAGACTGTCTGCTGCAGAGGCTGATTCCTGTTTGCCCTGTAGCTCCTGAAGGTACAGGTACACCAGGGGCTCACTCTGAGGCTCCTGGGGGAACCTGTGCACCCACCACACAAGGAACTGCTTGAGGCCTGATGCCCTTGTCAGCAAAGTGTTCGTGCTCTTCTTGCTGAAAACTATGTCCAAGTTGGACAGCTCAGTCTTGACGTTCGGAGACTGGAGCGGAGCTGCTGACTGGCCAAAGAAAGCTGGTGCCAGACTGAGTAGCGCGCTCCACTTGCTCAGGGCTGCTGTCCTGCTGCGCTGAGCCTGATCTACCTGCCAGGCTGTGTGCGCGGGCCTCGCTGCGGGAGGATTGAGGCGGGCTGCCGTAGTGCCAGCACTAGACGCCACAGCTGGTCTAGGTGGCAAGTCAACCGCTGCTGGAAGAGCCGTGAGCTCGTCCCAGGCATCCTGCAAGCTGTCCTGTTTGGAACTGAAGATTTCCGAGAAAGGTCCTGTCTCCCAGGGAAGCCTGAGGGAAGCACTGCGAGCCCTCACTGGGCCAAAGCCCAAGCCTTCGTTCCAGAAGGGATCCTCGTGCTTGCGAGTCATAGGGTGGAGAGGGTGGGATGAAAATTGTGCTGGCTAGAGCCAAAATGGCCCGCAGTGTTACATATAGACTCGTGCCCGCACAGTGTACATATGTTCACCGCTTACGAAAGGAGATGCAGAGCACGTTGCAAGCACACGCCTTCTTCTTTTGTCTCTTGGGGTTGCGACTATGCCAGCTACTGCTGGAACCTGCAGTGGCAAGGGGGCCTGCGTCCTGCGGCCTGAGCTCCCTTGGTCCCTGCAGCAACTGTAACCTGGAAACTGCACAAAGCTCCAGGCAACCTGCGCGGCTGGACAAATGCCCCATGAACTAAAGTCCAGCGCGGCTCCGAGACAACCCCAAGCGATTCTAAGCGGAGACCGCTGGTACTGTCTCCCTGGAGAGGTCTACGAGGGACAGTTGCAGAAGCAGGTCGTCAGAGACCTGGTCACACCTAGAAGACCTGAGAAAGTCAGGCTGCTGGCCCCTGCGGGGGCATCAGCAGGGTTGGAGGCGTTCGGACGCGCTCTACCCACAGTCCTAGCTCAAGCACAGATTCCTGCTGCAGGAAGTTCGCCATAAGCAAGGCGTTGCTAGCGGGGTAGGCCGAACCTTTGATGATGCAGTTTTTAACGCCTTCATTATCAATGAAAAGAGTGCACAGACTTCTGTGCAAAGTCTGAGGCCACAGGTGCAAGGCCGCCAAGGCTGCCAGCAGCTCAGCCTGAAAGACTGGATGCTCTGAGTCGGTCTGTAGCCACGCTTGAGTGACGACCTGAGGTACCTGTCGACCAAAGTGTGCTATGGGGTAACCTTCATGCGAGCAAAGAACGCCCCCAATGGATGCAACTCCTGACTCGACCGCACCGTCTGTGAAGAGCAGGTATCCCTGATGAGGCGAAGTGCTGTGCGCCCTACCAGGCGCATCAGGCACGTGGTTGAGGATCCACGTCAACTATCACCATGCCCTGGGGGGACCTCGTGAAGTCGATGCACACCCCCAGGGCCTGCAAGACCTGAGAGAAGGGCGGCCTTCTGTCCCTCAGTGGCGAGCTTCCAGCCAGTTAACTGAAAGAACAGAAAAATGGCTGCCTGTATTGAGCGGCAGTCCTGTTCCAGGGTGACTGCGTTAAAGTCGTCGTAATACGACGTCCAGGGGGCGCGTAGCCACTGAACACCTATCTGCCACAGCGCCAAGGCAAGCCTGATGAAGGACCATACTGAAGCTGAGGCACCAAAAGGAAGAGCTGTCATTAGCAGTACGCATGCCCTTTGAAGCTCTGGATTGTAAACTGCGACCTGGGAAACATCCAGGTCGTCCTGATGCACGGGCAGCTGCCTGTATGCCGACTTAAGATCAAAACTGCGGCCCTGAAGGATGGGACGGTCGGTCTGCGCACAAAAAGCAAGCGCAAGGCTGATGCTGTCATCAACAGTCATTACCCTGATACGTTCCTGAACCCCTACGGTGGAATTCACCAGACTGATGCTAAAGTCGTCTATTGCGCGCACCTTGGCACCCAGCTGAATGCCAAATCTCCTACTGAGGGCTCCTGTGGCTGGGGCAGCTGCCAGGTCACTGATGACCGCCCAGCCTGACGCAACGTCCTTCTGAGTCTGGTCCCAGAGGGCGGCATCCATCTCTGGATTGCCGGAGGGACCAACCGACGCCCAAATCTCCTGGTTGCGCTGGCGCGCCTGAGAAAGAAGATCCTGCTTTGACAGGCAGGGAGGAGAGGTGCGAGCGGGCATGTGCCCGCTACAAGGCAGCCAACCTGTCAAACGAAAACCCTGCCTGATGTCTGACACCAGATCCGTGTCAGGAAAGTCGGAGGCCCTAAGGACTTCCTCTAACAACGGCAGGCGCTTGCCCGCCAGGATTGACCTGACATGAGCAGGCATGGCAGCGTGGTCGGCTGCTTCGTCCTGGGAAAGTTCCCTAGCCCTCTGCAACAAGCTACGCAAGAACTGACAGCGGGTCCTGTGCACCTGCGGGAGCTTGTGACAAATGTCACGCACAACATCTTGCAGCTGAGAGTTCAGGGGGGGTGGCTTGGACCTGGGGTGTTCAAACTGCTTGCACCTATGCATGAGCTCTGAGGGAGAGCACTGAGTGGCAACGAGGGCATGCCAACTGTCGTCCTCGTAGACCACCTGCAGGCAGTGGTCCCGCTTGTCACCTGTGAGTGCCTCTGCTGATTTTCCTGGAACAAGCTGAGACAAATCTCAGTGCGGGGGCACAACGTGCCACCTGATGTCCCCGAAAGGCGTCACTGCTGGAAGGCAGTGAGACGCTTTAGGCAGGAAGCCCAGGCTCGACCTCAAGCTTGCCCTATGGGTGGCGTCGGCTCGACGCCCTGATGTTGGGACGGCCTGGTGTCCTTGGTCAAGGGCCTGCAAGTAGCATGCGTGAGCCCACTGAACGCACAAGGCTCTGGGATACGCTGTCTCCTCAGATGTGGCAAAAGAACCTGAGGATGTCAGACCCCAGGGCTCATGCTTGTGTCCTAACTCAGGTCTGCAGGTCATGCTCAACTGCCTCAGCCTGGCCATGTTGGTCCACAGCACTGTGGACTTCTTCCTGGAACTGCCAAAACAACAATGATGAAACCTAATGAAGAAAATTTGTAAGCGATGCTTGCTGAAAACCTGCCGCATCCACCGGACGTTCCAAAAATGGGAGGCCTCCGGGTTTTCTACAGACCAAAAGACGCCTGCGTCCTGGCAGAGCATAATCAGCTCAGCTGTGAGCTGATATAGCCTGTTGGCCTGTTACGATCCGCAAAACCTAGACAGGGAAGGGTGTCGGGATGATCGAAGCTGCGTAACGGCTGTGGTCCTGAGCGCCCTGGGAGCCTGATACTGCGAGCCTGACTAGAAGTGCTACAAGGTGCATCCAGATTGAATGTCTTCAATGGGCAGGGGGGGCGGTGACAACTCGCAGGCGAGTTCAGGGGGGTTACTTTGCACAGAAGGAGAGTCCTGAAGACAAGCTAGGGTCCCTAGTCAACCCTCGCACGCACTGGCAGAGCGCGTCCCCCCGCACCTCATACAGAGGTGCGTCACCCCTGCTATATATACTGGAACCCCATCAGGGTTGTTCTTGCACTCCTCACTGCACCCATGCGCCAAATTGTAGCTGAAGCAAAGCCTGAGCTTGCCCTTGTAGCCGCTGAGGCCCTTCAGCTCAGCTGGGACGTTCCTGCCGCTACTGGAGCCAGCCTGCTTGCCCTGCCCTTTGCCTGGCCTGGCGGCCTTGCCTTTCCTGTCACCCTTGCCCTGTGCTTTGCCAGTCTTGCCGCCTGGGCTGCTGAAGGCTTCCTCCCAAGGGCGCTTGGTGGGCTGAGGCGGGGCCTTGGGGAGCGGTAGCAGATGAAACACAACTGAGGCAACAGATGCACCTTCCCTAAGAGCCTGACCAACTTTACTGCTACCACCAGGAGCTGCAAAAAGGTGACCGACCGAAGTGGAGACATGCCGCCAGAGCTCACGATCTGCCCGCAGAAACTGATCGATCCCTGGGGCCTGAAAACCTGGAGGCGCCTGAGTGTGCAGCTTGTCAAACATGCTGCGCATGACCTGCTCATGCACGTCGTAAGAGGCGACCCCAGCTACTCGAGGGCCAAGCCTCTCCTACCAATTGCCTGATACAACCTGAGATCCGTGCTAAGATCAACACGGGTGCCCTGAGACTTGGCTGAGACCTTCAACGTGCTGTTCTCGATCCTGAGAAGCTGGTCGTCATGCTTCTGGCTGGCGACTTCACTGTCCCGCGAACAACATTTGCTCGGCGGCAAATAGCGGATCACCTGGTCACGAATCATGCTGCTGGCCAGGTCAATCAGATGATAACTTGGTTCGAGTTGTCCGCCCACTGGCCAAGAGCCTAGTTTGTCCTTGACAGCCTGAACACGAGAGGTTCTCTCTTCTGGTGACAGCTTCTGGGGCTGATCCTCTGTGTTGTCCACACTGGACTTCAATCCTGCAATCACGTATGTACCTGCTTCGAACAAAAGGCGACTGATTACAGCAGGCGTGGAGCCTGCCTGGTGATCGATCCTGAGGCAGCTTGCCAATCAGCCCCTGCAACTTGTCCTTATCCACCTGTTCTGGTGCTGAAGCGACTGAGAAAAGCAGTCGACTGTACGAGGAGGCGCCCTCGGCTGCAAGGCTGAGACCACCTCAGGAGCGAGGCCATAGGCCTTGCACTTGGCCTCAAAAGTGGCCTCACTGTCAGCCAGCGAAGCCATGAGCCTGCTGGGCGAGGGCACCCTTCTGTTGCCAACGCAGCGCAGCTGCCAACCGAAGGCCTGGTCGGAGTCAGAGAGCGGCTCTTGGTGCAAGTGCCACAGCTGAGCTGCCTGCAGCGGCCAGCAAAAGCCTGCCGCGCAAGCGCCGACTGCCAAAAAGAAGGGGGCTAAGTGCCCCAAGCCTGCTGCCCAAGTCAGGCGGCCGCCAGACAGCAGAAAAGCCTGCACAAGCAAGGCAAGCTGGCAGAGCAGGGGCACAAGCCACCTGCCTGAAGAAAGCCTGTGTCACCTAGACGGACACGAAGAGGGCGCAGCCTGACGCACAAGCTGTCAATGGCTGCTGCCCCCAGTGGCCTGCTGCCTTTGCCAAGTGAGCAAGGCACCGGTCTGGAGGGACCTCGCGCACAAGCGCAGAGGCCAAGTCCAACTGAAGACTGCTGTGCTGAGCTCCCGACGTACAGGACGAGTCCTGAAATGCCCACTCTAACTGGAGCCAGAAGCTGAGAATCCTGGCGACCTACAAGAAAAAGTCCCTAGTGCACCTGCAAACGACTACAGGAGACAGTCCTCACTGCACCTGCAAAAAAGCAAACTGAAACTGAGGCGGTCTGCTTTTAACCTGGATTCCTGAGTCAAGCTGCTGACCCAACGTGCAAAAAGGCTTCCCTAGGGTCCTGACAGCGCTTACGGCTGTGGCGGACCTGTGACGCCCTGAGACAGGCGGGGGAAACTGGGTCTCCTGCAGGGCGCTACTGGACTGTCTGCCACTCCTGACGACACCTGAGTTGCGGTGAGCTGCGACTGAGCTGTGTCCTGAGTACCTAAGTTCCTCAGTCGTCGCTGTGGCAGACGGGGCAGGTGTGACTGTCATGTGCCCCTCTTGCCTGTACAGTAACAGGCCTGGAGCACGACCAACCGCACTGATTTTCACAATGCAGCAGGCAATACCCTGAAAGCTGGAACTGACGCTCCCTGAGTGACCTACTGAGCTGCCTGTCGCGTCGTGTCCTGAGTGGCCTGAAAGTGCTTAAGCCAAGAACAGGCGGCAGAACACCTGAAATGCCTACACTACTAAGCCTGGCAAACGGCATGCCCTGAAAGAACGAAACATGTTCCATAGCAGGGGGCGGAAGCTGACTAAGGTCAGGCATCAGCGTGTTCACATCCGCCGGCCTGTCCGGGCGGCGGCTGAGACTACCTGGAGGTCCTGAGATCGGGTCGTAGCCCGGAGTGCCTGGTTGCTGTCCTGCTGCGATCAGACGAGCGCGTCGACGTGCTTCTGCGGAGAGGCCTGTCGCGGACTGCGAATCTGCGAGCTGTCCTGGGCGCCAGTTTGACCAAGGGTTGCCGTCCTCTGTCTCCTGGCCCCGTTCCGCTGGCGGGTCAACATGCTGGCCTGTTTCAACACTGTCGGCCAGGTCCACCCAGGAAGAGCGCTGACCTTTGTCTACAGCTTGGTCCTGAGAGAAGTCCTGCTGCCCGCCCTGCTGTCCTGAACGACTGCCAGTGTTGCCTGCAGAAGAGGCTTGTGGCACCTTGGCAGGAGGCTCCTTCTGCGGAGGTGCTGCTGGTCCAACTGCTGCACTTCCTCTGGCTTGCCCGGGGCTGGAGCACCGGGGGCCTTAACTGCTGGCGGCCTGTCTCCCAACTTGGAGGAGGGAGCAACTGCCGGCGTCCCCTTAGCAGCAGGAGGAGGCGCCACTGTCGGCTGTTTGGCCGGTGGTGCGCCGGTGACTGGGCACGCCTTCACCGGAGGTGGAGGTGTTGCTGTAGCCGCCTGCTGTCCTGCAACACCTGCACTGATTGCTGAAGCCGGTTCACAAGCACTCATTGCGGGTCCTGCCACGCCAGCACATGCACTGACCTGTCCTGGAGAACCTGCAGAGCCAACCGCTTCCTGCCCTGTCTCGGCCAGTGGTTGAAGGCCTGTGTCCACCAAACCAGAGGCAGAGGGCCTTTCCTGAAAGGCCAGGGCCAAAACTGCCAAGTCCTTAAGCCTCCTGACTTCATGAGGTAGGAGACCTGTCAGACCTTCAACAACGCAGTCGGGGTCGGCTCTGACCAAGTTGCGTGCGGCGGTTTGTGCCAGGAGGGCACCTGTGTCCCAGCTCATGGCTGGAGACTACTGCCGTCAATGAAACTTGTGCTGGCTAGAGCCAAAATGGCACGCAGTGTTACATATAGACTCGTGCCCGCACAGTGTACATAATCGAGACATGACCTGGATCACAGGAGGGCCTGATAACCACTGCTGCTGCTGCTGCTGCTACTACTATTACTACTACTACTACTACTACTACTACTACTACTACTTTACTACTCCTGCTGCTGCTGCTCCCGCTCCCTACTACTACTACTACTACTACTACTACTACTCTACCACTACTACTACAATTACCACTACCACTACCACCACGACTACTACAACTACTAACTACCATTGCGACGACGACGGCTACTACGAGCATCACCACATGTACTACTACTCCTACGTGTTCACAACATGTACTACGACTCCTACGTGTACTTACTGCAGCCATGGCCAGTGCTGCTACCACCGCTACTGCTACCACCCCCACTACCACCACTAGTAGTACTGCTGCGATCGCTGCTGCTTCAGGTGACTGGAGCTGGCCAGTTGGATGCTTGGGCCACAACTTGTGTGTTGAATCAGCTCACCCATGACCCTGCAAAGCGTGCTGCAACGAAGGGATGTACTTGAATCTACTTAGCCACTCCCCGAATGTGTAGGCAGGAAGTCTGCAAATCGACACGTGCTGGAATGTCCTCCCAGTCCGCTGTCTAACCCAGGAGGTTTTCTACTAATCCCGATCGAGTCTGTACTGCCATAGGTGGGACCCCGTCTCAGTTGCGCCATATCGCCAGCGCCAATTAATTACCACGGCAAAACATAGCAAAGCTTTTCCGGAAGTCCTCAGGCAACTCAAGTGAGATCAGCCGCGGGGATGCATTTAGATCCAGTGGAATTTGCGATCAACAACACACTTCGCTTTCATTCTCTATGTTGATTGCTTCCAGTTTGCCAGGTGCAATGACTGGAAATGCCCAACATAGATAGCATTCTCACGGTCACCATCCGACGCTGCACGATACCGCCCTCTGGCATAACTTCACAGACTTTCGGCACCCGGCTCAATTTTGTTCCCTTGACTGGAAGTTGGCTGTGTTGACATGGTCGGTCACACACTGTAGCATGAAAGGACGCGGAAGAGAACGTGTTGCGGCCCTTCGAGTAGAGGCTTCGGAGTTGGATTGTAAACACGCACTTGCCCGGTGGTGTTGTCATAAGTCATGAATGCTCTGCTGGAAAATGTTCCACATTAATGCCCGCAAGCTTCCAACAAGCACGAGTCTATATGCCGATGGTACATCGCTCACTACTCCTGTCGGCCATACGGCCACATGGCTCCGACCCTCTTCGTACCAATGCTGGTCGCCGAAACTACCGTAAGCTTCTCTCGCCTCTCAACCGCGCGGGCATCAAAACGATATCTCAAACAAAGCGTCAGTGTCCGAATGTCGGACAGTAGTGCAAATGTTTGGCCAGTTTGTCTACCGCACTCTCGACAGACATATGCCCTTCGAAATCCGAAGCGACCCCAGCAAGTGTAACAGCGAAGGGCGAAGAGAAGCAACCACTGGAGGAACCAAACGATTCGACGGCCAAGTCAACTTTCGCTGCAGCCTTCCTCATCGCAAGATCGTGAACATGTTTTTGTTCCCTGAGCTTCCGGACATGTTGATTCACCTTCATGGCATAAAGCTGCTGCCAGCAGTGGCGCCTCTTTTAACACTTGCGTGACGTGCTGCCGGTGCTCACTCTTCTGCGTCATCTGACGAGAACTGTGGCTCGTCATTGAAGCGTCGGTGGCCCCGAGCACCTCCGCAGGCGCTTTCACACTTGATCTCTGTCAGTATCAGCCATAGTATCAGCCGCAATTCCAGCACCAGTCTTAGCACAGTCATTAGTGCCACTGCTAATGTCACGGCCCTTCTGCTTCTGGTACTTAGCACCTTTGCGACGAAGGTAGCAATACAAGCAGGCCGCAACCACAGGGACCAGCAGCCCAGCCGCCCATCCGAGAAGCCTCGTGCGACGAAACATGCAACCAGCGAGCACTTCTTCGTGCAGTATGTTGCAGATCACAAAACCACAGAGTGTAGGCACTTCGCGCATGTATCCATCATACACCAAGACTCAAGAGCCAGCCACTTACCTTTTATATATGCCAAACCTGCACAGAATGCTTTCGTCGAGCCTTGCTGCTGCACATGCTTTCCCCACTCTTGCCCCTTTGCAGCCACGATGCTGCTGGCCCGAGTTGCTTGAAGACTGATTTGATGCGTCCTGAACCATATCTGGTCCTCGGCAAAGCTTTTCACTTAGTGGTTGAATCTGCATTTTGAAGGCCTGAGACAAGCACCAAATCTCGCCTTCGCTGCACCTGTGACAATTGAGCGGGCGAGCCATCCCCCAAGGCACTACATAGGAACTTCAGCCGCGCCTTTTGCTGGCTGATTCTTCTGCCCTGGGGCAACCGCAGATACTGCCAGGGATTCAGCCTCAGCTCTCTTGTATTGATGAATCGTTTACAGGCATGTAATTTTCTCAAGCCTTTGAGCGTGGGCACGACCCTGAAGCTTTCGTGGTTCAGTCAAACTTGTCAAGTGATCATCATTGAGGGTGACCATTGATTGCTGCAGGGTGAGGCGGGTGGAGGCCGGGGCACGAAAACTGCGAAAAACAAAAAACACGATAATCTTACTATTACATTGAATTTACACCATTTACCATTACTATTACTACTACTATTATTATTATTACTATGTACTAATTTAGCATGAGTATTCATATTACTATTGCCTATTACTATTGCCATTACTAGCTGGTACAAGCATTCATACCAATTCGCGTTTTTTGGTTTCTTGCGTTGTTCGCATGTTTCGCCTGTTTAAGTTCTGGTCCGAGTATTATAGGACTTATAGGCATTACTATTACTATTACTAGGCTCCATTACCCTTGTTTGCCCGCTTTCTTTGTCGCTCAGGTCTGCATCGTGCCATGTCCATGCTGCCAACCCATCCGTCGGCCAGTGCATCCATGCCCCAACCATGTTACCAACCCATCCATTGGCCATTGCATCCATGCCCACACCATGAAAAATTCAATGCTGCCAACCCATCCATCGGCCAGTGCATCCATGCCCAAACTGTTTATCAACACATGTTTCCGCACAGAAACATCGTTTATGTTTTAGGTTTGCTGCGCATCTCGTCATAAAGTAACACCATGTTGAGCAATGCTAACATGCGAAATTATCGGCCCTGCCATGCTTTTCCAGTATTGTTCGAAGCCAGGGTGAAAGAACACATTGTGCAGAACCTGGCCTTCAGCCTCCATCCCGCCCTCCGCTGCACCTCCCTGTCAAAATCAAGAAACTCGGCCGCACAGAAACATCGAGCTGTTTTTGCGTTTTTTGCTCCGCGTATCATCATGGCGGGGGCGCCATGTTCAACCACGCTAACATGCGAAGGTATGGGTTACTAATGCTCGTGCTAGTACTAATACTAGTACTATGACGAGTAGTATTGCTATTACTATTTCTATTGCTAGTACCATTACTGCCACTACTACTACTACTACTACTACTACTACTACTACTACTGCAACTACTGCTCCTGCTGCTGCTGCTACTACTACTACTGCTACTACTACTAGTACTATTACTATTCGCTTTGAGCATTTGTTGCGTTTTTCGTGTCCACCTCTGCGCCTCCGTGTAGCTGAGACACACGCACACAAAGCGTGATAACAGTGAACGCCTGCCTGCATGGAAGTCGTACTGGTAGCCAAAATCAACCCAGGTATTTCTGGATTTTTCTTGTCTTCGTTCGTGGCTGACAACACCCAGGGTGTGAATATACTTGGCCGACGAATCCGAACACAGAGCAGGCAAATCCTGCTTAGTGCAGCCTCTTGACAAAGTTAATGCCGAATCAACGCACAGAGAAACAGGACAACATTGTAGATGGCTAGCCGGGCAGCCTGCTGCAGTGACAGACCACTGCCCAATCCTGCTTCTAGCGCTGCAGCTTGCGCGGCGTAAGCCGCCTGCTGCCTGGGATTTCACACATGCGCTGATCAAACCGCTGCCAAGTCGTGCGAAGTCTGCACTGCTGTCACGCAAACTAAGGCTCTGCCAATCCGGCACCACCGTAGCAGTTCCAAGCACGATACAAAACGATTAGAAACAGTCGCCGAGATGCTCCGTCAGAAAAATCAGCTTGGCTGCCTGAGGTTGCGGCACGAGCCCGGCAGAGTCCCAAACCAGTGATTCAAGCAGTCCTGGGCCTTGGCTGCAGCTCTTGCAGCAGACTTTGCAGCTGCGTGTGCCTGTCAAACTAGCTGGATCGGCACCCTCTGCCAGCTCAACAAAACCAGAATTTGCCCGAGATCACGGGTCCTCTTGGCAAAGGGCATGGTTGGGCTATGCAGCCATGCATGGTGCAGGCTTTTCCGATACCATCGAACCGGGCTGGAGACCTACTAGCAAACTGCCGTGCCTGCTCGTCCCGCGGCATGCCTGCCGATTTCTCTTGCTTCCTGACCTTTGCCATCCGGGAACTGCAGAATAACACTTTGACACACACGACATCACACGACCACAGAATACCGTCGGCACGGCTGACAACTCCGCATCAAACACCGATGTTTCAGTTGCCACAGCTAGGGAAGGCCATTCACCGATGCCAAGGCCAGGGGACAGGGGCTGTTGGACAAAGACAACTGGCTGCGACACCTGCGTAGTTCGTTGGCAACCAAAACTTCAAGCCACAGCTGTGCTCGAGTGCGGCTGTCCTCAGCAAATGTTGGGCAACGTGAACCAGAATCAGCCTCAACTTTCGTCGCGGCATTGCAGCAATGCAGCGGGGGCAAACGTTTTGGCAACTCTACGACGACTTTGTTGAAGCAGGCAGCCCCGGCAAAGAGGTCTTGAAGAAAAGCGAATCGACTCAATTTCAAAGCACTCCGCACGCGCAAGTAAACAACTCCCATGCTGCAAGCTTGCTGAGTCCAAGGCCCAGTCAGCAGCTGCTGAGCCCGCTTGCTGCGGTGTTGCTTTCGCCTCTGACGCTGCCTGCCCGGCTGCATCAGCTGCTGCCTCCAGGATTTGCAAAAGGTTCTCACAGTGCAGAAGCACAAGATCCGTTAGACTTCGCTGCACACTCTTCGCTCTCACAACTCGCACGATTCCAGGCGAGGTCTCAGTCGTAGTCGGGGTGAAAAACAATGTACCCGACGCGACTGCGACTATCCATGCAAACAGAACTCCAACAAGATTGCGGGAGGCAAAGATCCTCAATGCGCGTGCCGTTCCAGAGCGTGCCAAAGCATACCACATACGACAATACTCCTTGCTTTTGTGAGATTGTGAACTGACAGCAACGCAGGCATGGATGAGAAGGCGACCATCTAACTCATTTCTGCTTGCGAACGCGAAAGCCACTCCTACACCACCAACGATGCCGTGACTGCACGACACGATTCCCCAGAGTGTGCAGAGGGGCCTGTGTTGGACATGCCGCCGGCAAGCGATCGCCGCTCATACCCGCTCCGGGTAAGACAGATCACATGTCAGCACATGTGATTTTCCGACACAAACTTGCATGCGACGATGGTGCAGGTCACTGCTGGAGCTGTCATGAGTACGATGCCATCCTAGCAGTCACAACAGAAGGCTTGAATGAGCAGCAATAAATTTGGATTGCCTTCTTCCACGAAGGAGAGCCTGTGGCAGCTCCTCAACTACTCAGCTGGCCCGTGGGCCGATCTACATCTGCTGAAAATGCGCTCCACTCCTTCGACTCGAATTTGCATTCCAAGCAGTGCCCACGGTGAGGCACATCCTGTAGGGACAGGCAGCCGCATGCATACGCGAGTGTTGCGGAATACACAAAGAACCGCCATGACGAGGGAAAACACGACGGCCAGGTGCGCGGAAATCTCGAACGATGCTGTCAACATAGCTAAAGTGCATATGGCCGGCCATCAAAATAATGAATGACCTTGCCCCTCCGCCGAGCATGCGAAGGTTCAGAAGATACTGGCCCTTGTGCGGACTTTAAATGTTTCCCCATCCTTTTGGGAGGTAAGGAGATGTGAGATTTAGAGGGGCGCCCTTTCTCACTGACAAGAAAGGTAGAGCTGTTCCTTCCTGTTTCTCTCTCCACACTTCAGCCGCAGTACGTGCAAAGGCTGGCCCCTGTCTGACATGATGTGCATTTTCATCTCTGCTGCAAGTAGACAAATAGCTCAGCAAACTTGAGCAGGCTCTGCTGGCAGAATGTCGAGCGACGACTCCAGCTGTACATAACAAGCACAGGTCTGGCCGCACAGCATGCAAAGCCCTCTAATGTCCACCAGCAAGCGGAGCCGAGAGTCAGGCTAGGTGCAAATGCTGAGCGAACCGAGGCACACATGTCACGAAAGGCAGAACAACACACAAAAAGCGACGCAAGGCAGCGCAAACCATGGCAATGATAAGAAGACACAGAAACTTGCAGGCCCTTTGCAGGAATGTTTGAGTCAAGGAGAAGCACTCAACAACCAGTAGTAAACCTACGTAATACAGCATAAGTAAAATCCATTCCAACTTTTGACTGCCCGGCCTCTGCGGCCTGCTCCCTTGACAAGCCAGCTCGAATTGCGGCTTGGCCTGATAGCATTGGCGAGCACGGGTTGCCCAAACTCGTAGACAGCAAAGCCTGCAGCGGTGGCCGCAGCATTTACGTCGTCTGCAGCGCTTTTACCAGCTGTTCTCGCTGCTTCCGCGGCTGAAATCCTTGTGGAAAGCGGCTCCAAGAAGTTGGCTCTGGCTCTAGAAATTAGTCTGGGCGAGACTCCCGGCTTTGGTTGCTTGCCCTGCTACTTCATGGACTCTTTCTGGTGTGAGCGACTCCTCGATGGCCTCCACCTGTGCAGCAAAGCCAAGTCAGGGCGAGGCTTAAGTGCTGTGAGCCGAGGTCTGGGCTGTCAAAGAGCACACGCCGGCAGTTGTGCCACAGTGTCCCTTCTGACATAGGCATTTACCATCGACGCAAACCTCAGATTGCAAGACAGGCACGCGGAGGGGGCGTTTGGGATTCGGGTGCATGCGCTGCATTGATGTGCTGCTATGCTGCAGTAGGACCGCGGGACGGATCGCAGAAGCCGAAATTGCACAGGCCACCAGTGTTCCTTCAAAGGCTACACTCATCGCACTTCAGTCTACGTCGGCATGCAAGCCTGGGAAACTCTCAAAGGAACAACCGGCCTGTTGCACGTCGTGTTCTGGACAGCATGACAGCCACAGCCTGTAAGTGCACGAAGAGGTCTTCCCACACGAAAGGCGCAGCCGAAGACAGTTCAGTAAAGCAGCAGTTTCGCTCGGGGTAGTTGTGCATCTTGCCCATGGCCTCATGAAGTTTTGCTGCGTAGTTGAATGCCAGGCAAACTTGCCCCATTGAGCAAGGATTCACCTCCTCTAATGTTTTACAAATCCAAGTAAGTGTCCGCCCAGGCTTCGGGGGCAGTGTCAGAGTCGGGTTGTTGGGCTCGACGGTCGATAAGAAAGCGTGCGAACACAGAGAGCTTGATGGCTGTAATTTCGCGTAGGGTTTCGCGTCAGGGACTTAGTAAGGTCATAATCAGGGTCTGTAAGTCAAAGCCCCTGATAGCCTGCTCACTTTAGTCCCCGAGCCTTCACTAGCAGAACCTTGGGGTTTTGAGGTTTGCACTCTCGCAACTCACTTGGACTCTGTAGACGAGGATGGTTCCCTCTTCAAAACCGGGCACCCTTGAGGGGTGCTTCAAAGCGAGGCAGTCGAAGGGTGAACACAGCATTCAGATGCAAAGTCTGGTGATGCCACAAGATCTGTGCCGAAGAGTGTGGTCAAGCCACCTGAGACGGCAAGTCCGTGGCATGTTTACTTCATCACCTTCATGCCAGCTTCCACAAGTGCAGCAAATCAAATTCGAGGCGAGTCCAGCACTCGGGATCAAGAATTTGATGCGTTGTGCTGCGCTTCCAGCACGTTGCGGGCTTCGTAGGGAAGCTTGTGCAAAATCGAGGGGTTGCGGATCGTGACGGTCTGATCAACGGCGGCTGGCTGAGGTGCGAAAGCTTCAGTATTTCCTGTTCTGACAGCAAACGGGCCACGTGTCCGGGATCAAAACATCTCCAAAGCGAGTTCGCACTCCTTCGTTCTCCTACTGTGCACGCACTTAACACTCAATGGCTGTGGCCATGGCCCATGTGCTGATGTTCCCGTTCTTGCAGAGGCCCTTTTCTCGGTAATACCTCAGTTGAGCTGTATTCATGCCCAATCGAGCCGACTGGAGGTGAAGTGATCGGCATCCGAGATCTTGGTTGCATCCAGGTGTCGCACATGTCCACCCTCAGCTGTGCCAAGCAATACCTACATATGCCGCATATGCCGCTAGAGTCGATGCTTTCTGCTCGAACCCTGGAAATTCGCGTACGAGCAGCCCATCGTAGATGGCCACACTGCTCCTGGTGTCGGTTTACACCACGCAGAGTTTCGACCACCTTCTTCATACGCACAAGCAGACCAACCTGTCAGAGCAACAAACTCATGCCGTGACTGTTGATTGCCAGATGCTGTCAGTATGCAACCTGCGACAAACATACAAGCATTCAGTCCAGAAGCCGTTCGCCCAATCAGGTGTATCTCGACATATTATTGATGCTGGTGATGCAGAGGGCGTTGCAAACTCCTGGACAACGGTGAGGTTCCTCTGAATGGACTGAACGGATGCTCTGCAAGAGCAACTCTCAGAAAACGCAGTCATCGACAGTCACGAGAGACGTGCGTCTCCGTGTGTGTGTGTGTGTACTTACATGAAATACGCTTGACCCTCGGGTCACCAAGACTTTCCTGATACTGTAGCAGAATCGGTTCTCACGCTCAAAGGTGAAATAGTCAAATAGGTTCAAAACACAGCAGACACGAGTCTATCGAACGGCTGATTGGCTTTGCATCATCTGGTGCCTACTGTAAGGGCTGCACGTCAAAAAACAGCCTGGCACTCCACATCAAGGACACGGCAGCGGCTCAGCTTAAATACAAGTAGTAAGAGGCGCGGGCACAACACGTAAAGGTTGAATACCTGCTTGGGAAGCTGATGTACACAAGAAAATAAAGCTGAAAAGTTCCAAATCCTAAACCGCTAAGGCAAACATGTGTGTGACCCTCCTTTTCTCCCGTGAACTAAGGAGGGGCGCACGCGCGCGCACGCACACACACACACACACACACACACACACACTGGCATAGCGGGACTGAGCGTTCCTCCCGAAACCCGCCAAAACCACAACACAAGCCTCCCAACACACAAAAACACCCAGCAACTAAACCTCAAAACCATGTTTGGCCCATGGCCAATGTGTCCCCAAAGACGGGGGCGGACTAGTGATGTCACGAACTGCTCCGGCGCGGTGAAAACGAACATGACGCTTTCTCCCGCCAGCTGCGCACCAACCACCCAGGACCAAAAAAACACTTCCAACGAATAGCTGGCGTTGGATAACTCTCTTTCTGTTTCACAAATATTTCACATGGGCAGCGCGTGACCCCCTTTGTACACACCCTTCCTGGGTGCGTCTCCCCGCAAAACAAACTGCATCTGCTTGCGGTCGTCCTTCCTTAATCATATGACAGTTGGCCCCTGGCAGCCGGCCTAGGGCCGCAGCACCTAACAGCCAGCACCGGTTCAAAGGTGACTCCGTGCGCAAGAGCGCACCAAATAAGTCCATTCTCCCTTGAGGGGCTTGTGGCATCCCCTTCGTAGATGCTGCTGCACTACGAACTGAAAAACCTAGGCTGCACTGGAAACCATGTGCCCCATCGAAATCCGAACCGATGTCCATGAGGCCGTATGATTGAAAGGACTGCCAGCATGCGAGCACTGGGGCACGCTGAATTCTGAATCACACAAGTAATGTACATCAATCACTTATTTCCGCTTGCAAACATGGGCTTTCAAACATGACTGGACTTGATTTTGTGTATCCGCACCATGCTACAAAAGAGTACCTGCGGCCCAAAACAAATTCAGGTCTATTCCACCCCCTGAAACTTGTACGACAGCCTCAGAGGCTTCCCGAGTCAAGTTTGAACACGAAGTAAAATTGAGAGCCTCAAGAGGCTGGCTATGTGTTCCCGGCAGGCGAAACGAAGGCCGAGGCCTGCTACAGGATTTGTGCCATCGGGTGCTGGTGCGCTCACACACCCTTTATACTTACTCGGTCTTGCCTCCACCTTACCTCTCTTTTCTTCATCCTCACAGCGCCACAGGGCTGTCCCCCACGTCCGCCCAAGTGAGGATCAACATTAATCATTAATCTGTGCAAAATGGACCCCTCTCTCACTCTCTGTCTCTTTCTTTCATTGGGCATGGGGGATGTTCTAGATCCCCCGGCCTAGTGGCCCCCCATTTGTTATGGGGCTTTGAGGGGATGTGAGAGTCTTCCGGGTGTGGCTGATTCACTATGATATCTAGGACAGAGTAACGACTATCACTCTCTGTCTCTCTCTCTCTCTCTATATATATATACACATACGTATGTATGTATGTACGTATGTATATGTAGATGTGCATGCCTTTCACGACTGGGCATGTGCACACTCTACGAAACGGCAGGCTTGGCCAGCTTGTGTAAGCATGTAGCAGCTTTCAAAACACCAGCTGTCCGCCTGCACAGGAACTTGAAGCGAGCAGTAGCCCTCCGTGGAGGCGCAGTGACCCGGTAAGCAAAGGCAGGTGGACAGGTTGTGACCTCAAATGGCGACGAGGCCATGAATATCACCAATAGCCGGAAACGTGTCACATGTCGGTACAGTTGTCAAGACCGGACAGCTGCACGGAGCCAAGGAACAGTAGGCCGGCCCTCGAGATGCGCCACAAAATCCAAATTCCAAGGCGCAGCTTTTTCCAGTTTGCCGATTGCACGAGGTGTCGTCCTGGCAGGTCCAAAACAGGAAGCGTGCGCCAGTGTACTGGTAGCAGGCGTGCCTGAGATTCGCAACCGCAGCAGTTCTTCTCAGGCCAGTTGTGCAATCGTCCCCTGCAGAAAAGGAGCCAGTGCAATTCCTGGTGTCCATCATCGCAACAGCTTTTTCTCACTGTCGTCTCTCTGGTGCTACAGGTGGCCTTGCAGACTGTCGGATCTCCCTGACGACGCCGTTCAGCTTCCCGCAAAGGCCCTGCTGCCGGTAGTATTCACAAGTCCAACCTGGAACACGACGCGCAACTGAATAGGCGGGACTGCGTGCTTGAGAGCTCAGCCTGAGGTTGATGGCCAGCTGGCATTGATGGTCGGTCTGCAGAGTGCAGGATCCTGCCAGAGATCAGTCCCTAGACACATGCACATACCTAGGACTATTTCGAAGGAGCTGCAGGTGATCTGTCCTTGCCACCAGGCAGCCAAGCGCAGCCTGACCACCCGTTCGACCAGCCAGGTGTGTCTCGGCCTGGGCGCTTGGGCGCACAAGAAGTCCAGCCACTTCTTGGTCAGGCAGCCCCACATACATCTACCATGTAATCTTTAAGATTAGCCATGTGCTTAAGGATGTATGTATGTATGCCCGTCTGCATGTAACCTTGCAGGCTTGCAGGTATGCATGTTTTCTATGCTCTCCTCTGCTGGGCAATACTAAGCTAGCGCACATGCAGAGCAGCCAAGGCTACCAACCTGAACACGGTATTTGATGCTAGATACTACAGCGAACCCCAGAAAGTTGGAACACGGGTTTAGGATGATTCGTGCCAGGATCCCATATACTTTACTTCAAGGGCATAAGGATAATAATCTTACAACTTTCTAGCTTCTGCTATGGATATTCGATACGAGAGATCAGATCAGACTAGACAAGGCTGGATTAGCTTACATGAAACTAGATTGAGAGAGGAACATTGCCTGCCAGTCTTTTCCTCACTGGCTGGCGTTTGAACATCTTAGCTGCCACCAAGTGCAGTTCTACAAGCCTCAGGTGACGAATTTATCAGCGACCAAGTATGATTACGGCTTTCCGTCACGGCGCCGTGTTGGCCCTAGTTTGGGGGCGGTAGTTGTGCGTGCCGATGCCGGCCTGACGTTTATTCAGTCTCGCGGAAGGCCACGCTCAGTATTCCATGACATCGCGGCGAAGTCTGGTTCTGACCGAAGCACGATGGCAACGATAGAATACATGTGTAAGGGCATGTGTGTCGGACATGAGCGCAGGTGTGGTTATTGTGCGTTTAGTGCAAGGGCAGGTGAATTACCTCCGCTAAACTTGTCTGGATGTGTTACTCTCTTCTTTTCTCAGTAGATGTGCAGTACGCAAGAGAGCATGCGCTTCTGCAGGAAGTAGGACATCTTTTTGTTCACGAATGTTGACGACCGCGACTACATCCAGCACCGCATCCTCACCACAAACCTGACAAGAGACAGCAGCCTAGCTTCCACCCCCTATCACACCCTATCACATCACACAGCGCCACGCAACAGCTAAGTCGTCAGCTGCTAACGGATAACGGTAGTCCTAGCAGCGTGGGCTGTGCAACTGGAACAGCAGTTTGCAAAATGCACGTTCCGCGCAACATCAACAGCAGGAAGTCTCTAACAGCCCGTGCCGCGACACTGAACTGCGGTCAATGTCGCAGATTCCTCGCACCAACAACAACAGCATTCGGCACAAAAAATGTGTCAGGCAGCAGACAGCATCTCGGGAATTCGTGTGTGTGTGTGTGTGCGTACTGTTCTCGTCCATGGACGAAGAGGGCCACTCCTGATTGCAAAAAGTTTGCCGGGCAAGGTGCCTGCCATCTCTTGGGTTGGCCTGTCCTGGTCGTCGGCGCAAGCAGCTGTGTGATGGCACACTGACGCGACAGAGTTCCTGTGGCGTGAGTATGCCATTCTATGAGAACCAAGCTCTTGAGGTGGCGGGGGTCCCAAAAGCTAGCATAGGGACGCACCACAAATGCTCCGAAACTGACGCTGCTCAAGACGGTTTCCGGCTTTGTCCGGAACGTCTCCAGTGTCACACCGCAACTGTGCACAGCCACCATAACGTCGGCGTAAAACGCCATCTTCCTCTCCAAGAGCCCGTTCGGCCCCAGTCGCGGTAGCAAGTGGTCCCGCTTGTGGTTAGCGTCTTCCTGGAGCAGCCCGAACCCAGTAGCGAGCCGTAAATGTCCTTTAGCTCCTGCTTCAGCTTCGCTATCCGTAACTCCAGTAATTAAGCGCCCCTCCCTTGCTCGGGAGATGAAGCCATCAACTGGCTTCCCTTGGAGGGGGTTTGGGATCTGGAACCATCGCCAATATCGGCTCTTTCACCTTTATCGGTGGCGATAGCTGTTGCCGCTCCATATTTCCTGAGAAGGCACCACAAGCCCTATGTAACAGGCGGGCTTCTCGCTTAGCATCCCGGTCCCACTCCAGGACTGCCTCCAGGGCAGGGAACTTCTAGCTCCTCACAGATTTGCCGCGCAGTTGCCCCGCACTCGTCGAGTGTCTGCGTGGCCAGCTCCAGCGCGCCCATCCCCTGATCCGCCAGGAGATTCGGGACTAGCACTGGTTGTCCCAATAGCGGCTGTAAATCACCATCTAGCAGAGCTCCCCCAGCCTCGGGGGGTTGTGCTCAGGACTGCTGCTGGGCACTATCTCCGTTGGGCTGCGCTTCGTATCCGAGCTAGCCTCCGACATGGCGGCAAAGCGGGGCTATTAGTCCGTTCCCTTTCACCCTAGCTCTTCAAAATAGCCTCCCGTTGGGAGGCCTTCTTAGCCGAAATGGCAACAGCCATTCGAAGACCTTGAATCGCAGCAAACCCTTTCGACGTTTGCTATAGCGAAACATCTTCGATGTTTCATGTGAGGATCTTTTGAGGGCTAGCATACACGGTCGTACCACGGGCACGATTGCGTCACCACCCTTCTTGTACGTCTGGCGGGGGGCTGGACCCAATCACCACCCAACAGAAACCAACACTCATGCATCATCACCATCATCATCATCATCATCGCCCATGTGCAGCAGTCTGTCAGGACATGATGTAGACATGCGAATATGTGTACAGTGAGTGACACGACGGTCAACATCTGCAGTTCAGCAAGCCTCAAGTCACGGCTTGGTCAACATTGACCAACGAGCGAGTGTGTCTGACTGGGTGCTCCCCGTTGTTGCGTCCTTTGGGTTAACATGTTGGGAGGGGTGGGGACGCTGGCATTGGAACCGTGCTCTGCCAGAATGCTTTCTGGGGGATTCAGGATTGCCCGGCACGCCCCCAAGTTGGTCGGTTCTGCTCCCGACTCGGCGCTTCAAAGGACCCAGCATATGGGTTGCGGGGTTGGGCCTGACTACGTCTCCCCACGTGGTCCCGCTGTATATCTACTCAGAAGTATCTGTTGGTGATTGGTTGGGTGCTTGGAATCTTCGCAAAATGGCCTAAGGATACAGGTGGGCCTGTACTTGGACTCTGATTGCAGCTGCCGTGTTCCGAGGGCCAGGCAGATGTGCACACCTTCTTTCCTGGCCACCAACCACTTACTTCGTGGCAGCACAAGTCCAGCATGCGTGCGAAATGCATCAGCACAAGCTGCAGAAATCACATTATGGTTTCACTTTCCAGCCATCCGGTTCCAAGGCTCGACGGCGACTCAGCCAAAGCCAGCGACCAGGTCAAGCCCTCAGACGAGCACGTCGTATCGGCATCGGCTAAGTAACAGTTACGAGTCCTGGCATAGTTTCTGGCCTCTGCACAGTTGGTTTGTGTTGCCCAAGCTGCGGCTCTGTCGAATCACACTCCTCTTCTACTCTCTTGGCTTGCACACTCCGGCAACTACGGGGCGGTCGAAGAACAAGTAATGTCAACTCCAAGTAGCTACGGATCCTAGGCACCCGGCCAAACTTACTCTGATGCTCACATCTCGAAATCCGACGAAGTGTGCCTGGCTAAGTATGGCTGGCCTGAAGACCCTCTGCTGCATGCTCTGGTTCAATGTACTGTGGTCGCAAGTCCAATAGCCGGCTCTCACAACTTGGCTAAGTGGGTGTCTTCCGTGCTTCACGGACCGGCTTCGAGGTCACTGCCTGATCCGATCTCGACCCCTTTCAAGGTCCCTGTACAGTAGTCGCCACCCGCCAGTTCAGTGCTATTCGGTAACGAGATGAAATCGAACCAGATCTCAGACTGCAACATCAGATTTAGGGCGCGTCAATACCAGCACCGACTGACACCCAACCGCTCAAACATTCCCAAAGTTTGGAAAGCCCCAGACTTCCGTAGCTGGGCCATGCTGGCCCAGCGATGAAAGTAAAGCTTACCACGTGAGCCCTTGACATCCCTTGGCTGCTGTCTCGGTGTCTGGTCGGGCACGTGCAGCCTAGAAGCCAGCAAAAGATTGACTCCCATCCTCGCAAGCAAACAAATTCACAACGGTGTTGAGCTGTGTCGCCTCCCGTGGCCTCCGCCTCCGTGCAAGCGCCATGCCGGCACCCAGGAGAACATCGACCACGCACAGCAGGGCAAGCGGAGCAAGACCGGGAAATTCTGACATTGGTACTTCGAAATCCAGGCTCAATTCCTGCATCAGCTGGGAATGTGAAATCACGAGTATGCACGACTATGCACGAACCCCCCGCCAATTATGCAAAGCCGATGCCGTCTTGCAGTTGATACGGCATGTTGCAAGAGCCAGTATTGTGCTGCGCTTGAGGTGCAAAGAGTGAACGTTGCTATGTCCGCTTCAGCTCTGTGAGCAGCTAAGCACACTTTTGTGTTTTCACTGCCGCTAAGCATTTCCTGCCCTTCGCTGATACCTTTCGCACTTTCAGCTGGTGCTGCAGGCAATTCACGCACTTGCTGCAGACGCAGCGCACATGCGTTCCTCAGATGTGATCGTCCCAGCCAGCTTCCTCCCTCTTCATCTTCTCCTCCACCTGGCCAGTCGGCAAAGGAATGCTTCCAGCTGATGCTCTGACAGTGCAGAGTGTGCAAAGGGACCAGGGATGGTCTAAAAGCCTGGGGCTCGGGTGGCAATGGCACAAGCCTAAGTGGAACACTGGAGCGATCCTTTTCAGGCTCGGGGGCAGCGCTGCTCCCCTAGAGAAGATGCAGATTTCAATCAAATCCATCCACAATCATGCGTGCCCCATCTTGAAGGGCGCTAGTCCGACAGGCCGGCATTAAGGCACAGGGATCGAGCAAGCAAAGCTTCAGACGCCTGCTGCAGTAGCAAGCTCATGCGTGCAAGCGACATCCAACCATCGGCCAGAGAGCGACAAGGGCCCCTCAAAGAGCCGTCCAAAGTGTCAACGGCTTCTGCCAAGCGACCGGTGTCCACTAAGTGCATTGCCAGGGCCAGCGTGCGGAGATTGTTCTTTTGGTTCTGCCTGTGTACGCCATCCTCCGGCGCGACTGTCGGAATGCGCTGTCCGAGTCTGGACTCCAGAGCAGCGTGTGTTGATGCCTCCTCTTGCTCACTTCTCAGCACATACATCCTACCAAACATTCGGCCAACAAAGCCACTGGCAAGCCCAGTTCGGGGTTCAAAGACCGCAGCGACAAGTTTTGGCAGCTCGTCGTGGAAGGACCGCTGCAGCTCCTGCTGTGTCGGAATCTCTTCGACGCTACCCTTTCCAAGCGCCGTCAGCTCCGTTATCACATGAGCTGTTACGCTGCTGGTGAATGCGTCAGCGCTCTCTGCATGCTCCTCCCTGCTTGCTTCTCTCAGAGCTAGAACGTTCAGAGTTGAGAGACTGACACTCTTAGCCTGGGCGTCTGGACTTCTGTCAGAGCTCCACAGCTGCTGCAGTTGCTCAGGGGCCTGTCCCAAGCTGCGCAACTGGTCGTCAAAGCTGCCACGAACTTGGGCTAGCTCTGCCCACAGGGCTTGCATCTGTGCCGACTGCAAAGAATAGATGTCCTTCTCAACTTCGTCTTGCACCTCACCAATGGCTTCACTGATTGCCTGCTTGCGGCGCTCGGCAGCAGTTTGCTGGATGTCCTGAATGAGCTGCAGCTTTTGCTTCGATTTCTGGCCAGCAAAATCACGTGAGAGCCTATCGGTTTTCTGAGAGCATTGATTCGCCCACTCTGGCAACAGGAACTGCGAAGCATGTGCGAGTTCTTGCTTATCCAGCACGTACTGCGCGGCAATCTCTTTTGCCAAGGAGGAGGCCTGGTCCGACAGCTCGGAGCTGCTTACGAAAGAACTGGCTGCTGCAGCTGCTGCAACATAGTCGACTTCGCCACTCTGCTCTGAAAGAGGTGCTAGTTGCATGCCTTTCGCGACCTCAGATAAGTCAATCTGTCTTGGGAGGCTCATCTCCTCAGCAAGTGCCATGGCAGCTGATAGCGGGCAATCGGCCATACTGGCCTCCTTCACAGCACTCTCACAGGCAGCAGCATCCTGAGCTGCAACTGCACTTTGCAGTGCTTGTTTATTCTGCTTCCAGCCTTGCTCTTTCTGCCTCGCATCCTCAAGCTCTGAAAGAACCGATTGCGCAGCCGAGACTTGGTTGCCATCTATGGTCTCTAAGCTCATCTCCAGGCCACAACTTCTCAGCTCGGACAACGCATCTTGTGCACGACTAAGGGCACTCTCCAAAGCCGGTGCATCCACATCTTCACCCAAAAGCCATTTTTGCCTTTCAGCACGCATTTCGGCTGCTGCTGCTTCATAAAGCATCTCTGCAGCCTGTGCTTTGGACAGTTTCGCCAGGTGATCTTTGGCCGCTGACAGGGCATAAGCGCACTGGGCTGTAAGCTCAGCCATTCCGTCCAATGACGATTCCTGCAGGGATTTGAAGGACTCTCCATCAACGAAAGCCTGCGCCTGCTGCATAAATTCTGAAAGGCCTTCCGCGTGCGGAGCCGCTTCAACATAGTCCGTAGCCTCCACCACCAGTTTGAGATCTGCCAGTAATTGGGAGCATTGCCCAGCTACGGCTGCAAATTCAGCGTGTCGCCGCTCCAAGTCCTTTCGTGCCCTTTCTTGTGCCTCTTGCGATTCCTTGGCCATCGCCGCCTTTTGGATTCGCTCTGCATCTTCCCTCGCGGCCTTTGCTTGTGCAGCTTGCGCCTCTGCTTCTTTGGCTGCTTCTGCTTCGGCCGCTGCAGCAGCTTCGGCTTCCATTCTCGTTCTGCGCAGTTCAGCTTCGACAGCTTCCTTCATTGATCGAGCTTCTCGGTCCCACCGCTGCTTCTGCACCACAAGCGCGTAAATGCCTGCGCACGAGGCCGCAAGTGCTGCTGACACCCAGGGCAACCTGCTCGAGGACCGAAGCTTGACAACGTTGACTTCGACTCCTGTCTGCTTGGGGTCCGTCTGGCTGAATGCGCGCTTGCCAGCTGGCAAGAGTTGTCCTCGCCGCGTATGCAGTAAGCATAGGCGACCTTAGTCCAGCCAATCATTCAAGTGTCACGCTGTCACAGAACAACGGAAGGCAGTGCAAAGCTACTTCTTGGGTTATCTTGGATGTTTAATTGCGAGCTCATTTCGTGATCCGACCACGCTGCAGGACTCTGAAACGACATGCTTTACCTTCTCATATTCCTACAACGGCACGTTCTATAGCAGATTTTTCAAGTTCGAACCAAGCAGAAAGCAAACACAAATTCTCAGAGCCAAGCCACCAAGCCTCATTGCCTCACCCATTTGTCTCTGGCAGCGCATTGTTGTGCAAAAACAGCTGTGGCAGAATCGGATAGAAGTACATTGGCATGGACCGACCCCATAATCAGCCCATCTAATGATTAATCTGGTGCTTCCTTTGTCTAAGAGAAACTCAATGAAGGCACCATACGAGTGTAGGCACTTTTCTCTCCATCTTTTCGGTTGAAGTCCTGGTTGAGCGACAGACAGCACATGGAGGGGTGTAACAAGCACTGGCCAAGCCATCTCTCCTCGAGCTGGGCGAAGTTCTTTCGCTTTGAAATGAGCTTGTGCAATGCTGGCGGGTACTGACCTTGCAAGTGGACAGCCGGCAACCGACAATTCGAGGGGTCACTGTCCCGTGAACTTAGGCAGGAGCCGACACAGTACCAGCTACCTTCTGCGTCACATTTGCGGTTCGCAGGATCTGCCACCCATTTCTGCAGGGCATGAGAACTTTGCACTTCTGGTTGGACTTTCACTTCACGAACTTGTGCTCGCGATGACTACTCGTAGAGACGAGGCAAAGCTTCGCATCGCAGCCTTGGATTCTTCTGAAACCCCCAGCACCTTGGAGGCGAAGGATCGGAACTGAGCTCTCCGAAATGCGTCAGCTAAGCTCTGCTCTTTGAAGATTCGCATAAGCCCGTGCTTGGTTGTATGCACCTTCGCGACACTGCAAAGCGTTGCGACATACTGATTGGTGAGCTGCTGGATCGCAAGAAAGAAGCGCTGCAACCGTGGTTGTTGCAGTCCCTACCCTGAAAAGCTTGCAACGAGGCTGGAAAACTGCTAATCTTGGCGCCACAGCGGGCCCACCTTCTGATCTGACTGATCAAACCCGGCGCAGTTTCCCATTTGAATACACAGCTTCGCTGAGTGTCGTAGGATGCAAGTCCCACACTCCCCAAGCACAAGTTGTCTGTTCAAAGAATGCTGGTAGTTAGATCAGCGAAACAGCATGTCGTGTCACGTGGCCGCGTGACACCTTGCTTCCGTGAGGTACAGACACACGCGCACGCACGCACGCGCACACGCACTCACACACAATATCACACACATATGCGCATAAGCGCCCGCTTGCACAAACATGCCATTGACTGATTTGGATGCCAATGGAGGTCCATCCTTCCGTCCAGCTGATCATGCTGGAGATCCCATCCACAACACACCTTGCCCTGATCCTGCAGCTGCCGCAATGTTTGCCACGGCTGATCTGGGACTCGAGGTTGGGACTCGGGACTCCCAAACTACATGAGGCTGGGATTCCTAAACCCCGAAACAAATATGAAACACTAGCCGCTAGCAGGGGTTCAGGGTCAGCACAGGGAGCCCAGTTGATCAGAAATCAAACAGAAATCTCGCACCCCATTTCGTCGGCGGCCCGAATCCGAATACCGAATACCTCATAATAGCAAATGAACTGGCTGACGGAAAGCTGCGGTTGTTTGCTATGGAAACGAACCGCACCGTGATGACAAAAGCTGGCGTTGTGCGCTGCTGGTTCCTGCAGTACAATGGGGGGGGCATCAACTGATCCGGATGTCACAAGGGGTTTGCAGGTGTCCAGGATGTCCCATCCACATCCATGGCTTCGTTGTACACGGTAGATTGTGGATGCCGTCTGCCCCTGTGGTGCCTAGCCCCTCAACGCCGAATCCTAAACCCAAACGGCAGAGATGGGCGTGACCCCTGCTCCCATTAACGATGCAGGTGCATACAATCACTTGCTTACTAACCCACTCACCCCCCACGATATTGCAACACACAAAAAACCTTCCTGCAATGGCCAATGGCACTGAAGTCAGTTGAAACAAAATCGTGCAGCCATTTCCGGGCTGGTGGTGGCCATACTTTTACAAGCTACCCACTCCTTTGTTTCGAGATGTGGCCTTGGCATTAGGCAGACAAAAACAAACACACACACACACACACTGACTCTGTGTGTGTGTGCCGAAGTCCGAATGGAGTTGCTAACTGTCACTGGTTGCGTTGTGCCCACCATCTCGCCCGTGCCCTTTATTGGAGGAATGGACAGATGCATTCGCAGTTTGGCGCGAGTTGCTTTTGCATCGCTACCAGCAACACCTGCAACATCTGGTTCTTGCGTAAGTCGTCTGGCGCTCTGACTGGGCCTCTTGGAACAACTTGCCGTCCAATCGGACTCCTTCGTCGATGTTGTGCCTCACGGCCTGTCTGTTGTATTGCGGATCATGTACTGGGTGCTACGAGCAGTTGAAACCTTGTAGAGGAAAGATGCTGCCATCATCTCGGTGGGTTGGCCACCAGCATAGAAGCCAAATTTCCTAGCACCGGGACAAGAACCCGTGGAAGCGACAACGAGATAGCAGTTGCGAATGGTCAACTGATATAATAGTCAACGAACAGAAGCACCTACAGGTTGGATCATCTTCGCCACAAACCTGAACCCAGGTGCATGGCCGGACTTCTCACCATGACTTCCAGTGGCCCTGACTTGCGGATTGAAGCAGACAAAGCAACTTAGCTTGCAGCGTCTGGGAAAACGGAATTGGCTATGCGTGCCTCAGGCTCATCATCTGAGAGGAGCTGGCATCACAATGCTAACGTCACTGCGCTCAGCCGTGACAGCGTTGGCTGAGTGTTTTGAGGCCACAACCAAGTGGGGCGACTTGCCCATGTCATCGCCTTGGCCACCCGCCCAGACCTTGGTGTCTTGAATTCGGTGCCCGTTGACCCACCTGAGCCTGACCGCCTGCTCTTAGGTCTGGCCAACACGTAGTCTGCTAGGTGCCGCCTCTGCAAAACGCTTCTTGCCACTTGCTGTGACAATAAGACCACCCACTCAGGATGGTGCATGATGTTGTGAGCCTTCTTTTCTGGGTTCGTCAACGTTCCTTGGTCCCAGGGCATGGCTTGGGGACTTCAGGGTAGGGCAAGCCAAGGTCTCCAACGGCCAAGTGTAGCGATGTGCTCGTGATTCCAAGTATTGCCATCTGCAATAGACGTTCGGTTTCCTGAGGTCGTAGATGACATTCGATCTGACTGGTCGGGAAATTACCTCATGTCATCCCATTGGGGGCGGAACCTATGCCGGTGATTTGGTAGCCGTAGTCCCACCATGCCATGACCCGCGCATCCGATGGCGTGTTAGCCTCCAGGCAAACATCACGTTTAGTGCCTGGGGCGCGAAATCGCTGCTTGTGAGATTCGCGCCTTCAACCACTTGTATCCATCAAGGTAGTCCGTAATGAGCCCCTCCGGTCGAATCAGCGGGCAACAAACACATTGCAGCATAACTCGACTGTGACCTGGCGGCTCTTGAAGACGATGGACGGATGCCCCATGTGCTGGCAACACGCGGGCAAATTGCGAAATTGTGCGAAGGCAGCGGGGAGAACAGAGCTCGCCAACGCGTCAGCGCTGCAGGCGCGATCTCCTCGCACGTGGCAATGAAATTCTTGACCTGAGTAATGAGTTCTCGCACGAATCAACGAAGTTTTTTGTCAACTGTCTTCCATTCATGCACCTGCGCGCGGCAAACTGCAAAACTAGTGGCAAGCACGCCTTGCTATGCGCCTTGTTACGACATGCATAAGCCGTACTGCTGTGCTGCTTGAAAGTGCCAGCTGAGAAACACGCTGGATCACGCATGTTCTGGTAACCAGCGGCCAAAATCAGGATGGCCAGAGTGCATCGAGTCGCCCTGTTTTTTTTGATGCCGGTGGCTTACTTGCATTGCGAGAGATCGACGAGCAGCTTCTGCATAGACGCGGGTCGTTTGACGGCAATGCATAACAACTTGTAATAGCAGTACTGTTCAATGTCACCTTTGTCAGCATTGCATGCTTAAATTAAACATGCGCCATATGTGTCAACAACCCCTAACTACATCTTGTGGTCTTGCCTGCATGGTCGCGGAAACTGACGGTGCAAACTCTCGGATGTCTCAAAGACGTCCGCCACCTGCAACTTGGCTTCAATACCCTGCTGCGAATTTTTGATTTGCAGCCCACCTCCGCTGGCAAAGTAAGTGGCTTGAGATACCGCCAAAGCCAACGATAAATGGATCCCATGCCTCCAGAAGACAGAGAGGGCGAGGCGAGCGTGATGTGGTATTCGAACACATGTCCCCGAACTCACACGTCCTATCCTAGCGCACGATCTGGCACACTCCCAAAAACATATTACATCTTTGGAAGCGGAAGTTTGGGAGGTGTGCTCGTTGTGCAGCCATCGCAAGAAATAGACACTGGTGATTGGCCAGTCCTCCTTGTGCAATGCTTGCGGCACGTGATGCGCCTCCTGATCGTGGCTGCGTCTTGACCTCCGGCTGCAGGGGCCTGGCTCTCGACGGCGCAGGTTCGGTTGCACCTCTTTATTTCGCCTTGTAGGCCCCGAGGGGCCTTTCTTTTGCCAGGGCTATGGTCTGGCTATGGTGAGGGGGTAGCCCCTCCTCACCGCACGCGTTAGTTGTGGGGCGAATAGAAAATTTGGCTAACTCCACTAAGGCTTGGACTTCGTTTGGAAAGGGTTTCACATGACATCTCGTTTACGCGCAAGATAAACTGTTTTGGAAGCGTAGCGGCAGGCGGCGAAATGCAATCGGTCTCAGCCATAGAATCGAAAACGTCTCCGACGCGATCGATGCGAGGCGGACCCACCACTTCAATATGACAATATGTAACAATAAACACGAAGAGCGGTGAGGGCGGGATTCGAAAAATCTGAAATCTCGAGCGGACAGCAGCTGCGGTATCTGCTGGCTGCTGCCGCTCGTACATGTCATTCCGTGCAACAAGTTGCACTGCACGACATCTCGCTTTCGCGCAAGATAAACTGTTTTGGAAGCGTAGCGGCAGGCGGCGAAATGCAACCGGTCTCAGCCATCGAATCGAACACGTCTCCGACGCGATCGATGCGAGGCGGTGCATACCACCATAGGTGAAACACGCCGGAAGCCCTAAACCTTTCAGCGCCCCCCAAAAGTTCTTCGAAGACGACGTCCCAGTCGCGCTCAACCAGTGTCCAACCTTCGGCTCGAGCGTGGCGAAGGTCACCTCTGCTGACCGAGTTGCTTACATTGGCGGATGAAGTAACTCTTTGTCGGGCCGGGCGTAGCCACAGCGATTCGACGTATCGCCAGCTGTGCTGCAGTAGACAGTTGATGGCCTCATCCTTCCCAAAGCCTTTCGAGAGTGCGTGTCGAGCTGGCTCGCCGTCGACGAACATAATGACGTACTGGGCGAGTCTGTCATGCAAGGCGATGACCGGCAAGACCTGTGCCACCATCTCCAACATGTAGATGTATGCTCGCCTGCCGAGAACTCTCGTACGAACCAGTATGGCACCATGCCGTGCGCATAGAAGGTTCCGTCGCCTGTCGTGGCGACGAAGCCCCGACCATTGCGAAGCGTCTATGGCGGATTATGGCGGAGTACGTCCCCAGCAGGGTATGTCCTCGTCGGAAGGCTTCCATTCTCTCTGGAAGAGGTTGAAGAAAGCATCCGCGTAGATCAAACAGAAGCATCCGGGGCGCAAGCTGCAGCGCATTAGCCCGATGCCGTGGCCAAGCTCTCTATTCGATGCGGTTGTCTCGTCCGTCGACTGCCAGTAGACGTAGTGGTGCCACTGTTCTTGATGTGGTCGGACTGCACTGCACGGATATGTCCACGCCCTGGATGACCTGTTGCGTAGCTGGAGGCTGCTCCTTAGACTGCCTAAAGGAAAACCCCAAGGCTCGGTAAAGACGCGTTGAGCAGTCGAAAGAAGAAAGTAGCTAGCTGGCCATCTTCACAGCTGCCCAAATCGTCCACGAGGTGAAGCGCCGTCGTTACCAGACATGCGCAGCAAAGCCATGACATGAGGTCTGCCATTCGGCAGTATGCCCACACCGAGGCGACGGAGCCGAACATCCAGACTGTGTCTCCAAAGCATGATGCCGAACGGCATCGGCAGCACGACCCACGTGTGGTCGGGATCTTCCACTGCTAGCTGGCGCTAGGCGGCTTCATGGTCCAAGCCCCAGATGACCAGGCGCACTTCCGGGGTCGATCTTTTTATGGCGACCGCTAGCTATGTCGGGCTGTCCGATGCTCCGACTGTGGCGTTTGCGAAGGATCTTCTCCAGTCTTCGGCGCGGCGAACCTTGGGCTCGTTGTCGGAGCCGACCTGGTGCACTGCGAAGGAAGCACGTTGGTCTGTGTTCTTCGGGGCCAGGCGTAGTTCACTCGTCTCGTGTGCTCGTAGACGGCGAGCGGGACAGCTTGTTTGGGCCACGACGTCGGGCTGGTGAATGGCCCTTCCATGCGGCCGCACTTCACGTCCTTGGCGATCTCGTTTGCCAGCTGCAGCACGGGGTGAGCGGCGAAGCTTGTCGTTCACGCTCATTCTTCTGGAGGAACTCAGACACATCCGGAGGGTTTGCATAGCGGAGATCGTAGCGCTTCCGCCAACCCAGGCCGGGCGCTATATAGAGGTCCCAACAGTCGAAAACCGTGTGTGAGCTCGTCAAAGATGCCAGGGTCCTGCCAGCCGAAGTGATTGCAAATGAACCTGACTCGTAGCGGCACGGCACGTAGAGGCTCTTATCTGCGAGCCACCGTTGTGTCGCCTCGGTGCTGATCTTGCCCATGCGCTGCATGGCGCGAGTGTCCCATTTGGATCATCCGAAGGCGTCGTCAAGCAAGGCAAGGGCTTGAGCTCTTCCGTGAGGCAACGCGGAAGCGTAAGGCCGTCCGTCATCAAGGTCTTCATGTCGTCCTTGGGCATGTCGAAGTGCACACGTGGTATACCTTGCATGATCGTCCATCGCAGGTCGAATGGGCAACCTTTGCGATGCGCAACCTCCTGCCATGGAATGCGGCACCACCAGACCCTCGGCCTGGAGATCGTTCCGAAGTCGGCCGTGTCATGTACCACGGCAGGCGCGTCCAAAAATTTTTGTCGATCTCGTGCATGTCGGCACGGTTCTGCGGGATCACGTTCTCCACCAGCAGCATGGCTCTGCCGTGGGACCGTTGTCTCTCGAGGGCAACCACCAACTGTGCGAAGCGTGTGAACTTGGAGCCTTCAGGTCCTTGGTGTCCCAGTGGCTTGTTTCGCTGAAGCCGCATGTTCAGAAAGCATACCGCAGCGGTCATCGCCCATGTTCTTTGCAGCTTCCTGTGGTTAGGATCGACGACAAAGGTCGCTGCGTCCTTCCCACAGCCGACATGAAAGAACAATCTCGGCTACCGTTGGTAGTCTCTCTCACCTGTGGCTTCCAGGGCTCTCCCCGTGTCGCCGTCCTTGAGGAATCCCCTCGGTCCGGCAGCACGCGCCGGTTGGTCCAGTATTCCTGCGGGTCTGGTTCATAATGCAACACCAGCCCCGTTCGGTTTCGTGCTGGGTGTACTCTGCCAGGGGTTCCCCCAGTCCTTACCATGTTGCACTGCCTCCGGGTTGTGCTGCAAGTTGAGCGGGTTCTCCTCTGGGTCGGCATTCCCCCGCGCGGTGCTTGGTACTGGCCGTGGAAGTGATTGCCCCCACGGCAAGCATCGTGTTGTAGCATGTGCCACCAGTGTGGCCTTGTGCCAGGAAGGTCATTACAAACATGCTTTGCAATCACACCCAGCTTCCTGAGTTTCTCCGCGAGGGCGTCTTGCTCCTCTCGGGTCAAGGGTTTTGCAACCTGCTCGGGTCCAGGTTGTCCTCCGTGTCTTCCCCCCCGGTCTGGGGTGCTGTCTCTGCTGATGATTGGCGACGTCGTGGTACTCGTAGTGCTGCTGGATCACGGGAGACTTCCGCAAACAAGTAGTATGCTCTCTACCTCTACTGACGGGCCACCCCCCGTTCCGAAGGAGCGCCGTGGTCAGGTCGGAGAGTGGCTCAAACCAGGGCCTTGGGAAAAAGGCGCGGCAAGACTCAAGCACTGCTGGGAAATATGCGAAGGCTGTCCCGGAGCGGTCTCCAGGTTAACCCCACAACTCCCCCCGATGCAAGGAGGAGGCACAGGCCCCCAAGCACCGTACTTGAGCCAAAACAGTAGCCAAAGCTGGCATCTCTCTCTCTCTCTCTCTCGCGCAAGGGCCATGGGCAGTCCGTGCTCTCCCGGTATCTTGTCCAGAGCTGGGCCGCACGCAACGGAGCGCAGCACATGTTCAGGAACTGATGGAGGCACCTGCACGGCCGAGCAGGCACAGCAACACAGAGGTGCTGGTAAATCTGACTCCAGTCGTCGAGGCACCACTCCAACACGATGCCGACCGGATATCCTGCGAGCATAGACCTGCAGGTCAACTTCTTCCTAGGAAATCGGAACGAGGCAAACTCCTCAGCCAAGCTACGCAGGTCTCACTTAGGCTAGACTGGGACATGTTCCTTTCCCATGTGCAGCTTTTCTCGGGGGGAAACATGGCAAACATCGCCCAGAAATGAAATGTTCGACCAACCTCGTTTTCGTCTTTAGCCACCCGTCACCAGTCCTCAATGGGCCTGTGTTATTCCAGAGTGCCTGAACTTCAATATTTTTCAGAAAGAAACCTTCCTGCATGGAAATTACAAGACTTGCGTCTGCATCCTGGCCATTGCCCCCAACCCTCATGGGCCGAGCTTCTAGATGGAACTGTGTGTGTGTGTGTGAGAGAGTGCGTGTGCGTGTGCGTGTGCGTGTGCGTGTGCGTGTGCGTGTGCGAGTGCGTGTGTGCGTGTGCGTGTGCGTGTGCGTGTGCGTGTGCGTGTGCGTGCGCG
>CAJNDV010034130.1:55941-93591 GCA_905221635.1 Symbiodinium sp. CCMP2456
AGCAGTAGTAGCAGTAGCAGTAGCAGTAGCAGTAGCAGTAGCAGTAGCAGCAGCAGTAGCAGTAGCAGTCGCAAACGCAGTCGCAGTCGCAGTCGCAGTCGCAGTCGCAGTCGCAGTAGCAGTAGCAGTAGGAGTAGTAGTAGTAGTAGTAGTAGTAGTAGTAGTAGTAGTAATAGCAGCATGGGGTGCAGAGTGTCCACCGAAGACACCGCCCGTGTCGGCTCCGCATTCCGACCCATCGAACTGGCCCTCGTCGTAGTTCTCCACAGCCACAGAGTCGAAGTAGTCGTCGGGTGTGGCTAACATGCCAGCGGTGGCCTGGTCCGTCTCATCGCTGCTAACAGGCGGCTCATCTTCCCAGCTCCGCAAGACGCGCTCGGGCCCCATCTCGTCCGGGAGGTCGCCGAAGATCGCGCCGACGAGCAACTCGGCGTCGCAGGTGCTTTGCTCTGTGATCTGCCGGAAAGAACCCAGTCTTCCGCGACTGACTGGGAAGTCAAGGCAGCCAACCGTGCTCCGTGGGAGATGCGGAACTTTGACAGGGCCTCCATCAAGGCATCCTCCGACGCTTCGCACAAGACTCTCAAAGCAGCCACGACCACTGGGCTGACGGGCTGCCATGGCAGCAACGAAGTCTAACAAAAGCTAAGAGGCTTCAGAAGCTGTTTCTTCTTTGCTTCCTCTAACTGGTGAAGCAAACACAAAGACCTTCACACGCTCTAACTTGTCACTGTGCACACGTGCACTGCCCGACAATACACACCACAACCTGCACCGGCTTGTTTTCGGAGAAAGGGTTGGTGTTCCCGCCTACCCGAACCAGCTGCGGACACCAGTACATATGAGGCCTCGCT
The DNA here is from genome assembly GCA_905221635.1 of Symbiodinium sp. CCMP2456. NCBI lineage: Eukaryota > Dinophyceae > Suessiales > Symbiodiniaceae > Symbiodinium > Symbiodinium sp. CCMP2456. The sequence goes on from CAJNDV010034130.1 coordinate 56,796, forward strand.
TCACTAGAATCACTAGAATTCACTAGACACCCTCGAGGGATTGACCAACTCACACACGGTTCAGAAGCATACATACCTTAGGCGTAATCGAAGTGGACTTAATGACCTTCAACAAAAGTATGAGGATCGAGCAAGCCGAGATAAGTCATGCGATGGAACGCAGGCTCGTGACGGCTTTTGAGGCCTGTTGACGTGCTCGTCCTTCGGTTCGCTTCGTCTGCAGAGGTGGTGACGGTCAAGGCATCTCGTGCCTCCTTGGGTCAACACACAGAGAGATCCCGACCCACGTGGAGATCTGCGCGCTTCTTTTTGCCAAGGCTCCATTGTCAGTGCCGGCTAAAGCGGTTTTTGGCAAACTCCGGGCAAAGCAGACGGCTGCAGCAAAGGGTGGCCACACAACATTTGCACACTGCGAGTAGCCATGTCACATGCCGCCTGCTCCGGTGCGAGATGCAAGCAAGACTTGCCACATGGCCGAACTTGGGACGATGCTGAATGGTGGCAATGACTGCTGCGGCTACCCATCGGAAAAGAAGCATCGCCTACAAGTCTCATGCTGCACCTTTGGCATTGAATGCCAAGAGTGGAACAAGTAACAACCAGTGAATCAAGTACCGCTGCCTCCAGCTTCGCGAGGAGGAGTACAGACTCCAAAGCTTCAGAAAGGCACCATGCTGCACAAAATAACAACCCAACTATCTAAGGCGCGATGCAGCGGCTTCCTACTTCTCGTGGTTTCTTGCGACCTCTGGCTCTGGAACTAAGCAAATTCAGGTGGGTGCACTGGTTTCATGTTGCCATATCGATCATGCTGGCGTCGGCGAAGTAGACTACCACGAGTAGTGTCCGGATACACGTCTAAAATGCCTTATGTCCAGACTCATTTTCCCTCGTCATGGAATGATAACAAGCTGGCCTCGGAGGCAATTGCCGTGGGAAGCTGACGAAGGAAAACTGTTCTGTCTGCTACGACGGTTGCAAACGCAGAATGCATCTTCCTCCGTTCCTAACAAGCCCATGCAAGAGTTTTCCAGTCCTTCATGTTCACCAAAAACCCACTCAAGCATCCTGTCGTTGCCAAGTCCCTGACTGAGGTATCTGCGTGCTTACCCGCTGGACAACATTTTGTTGCAAGACCTGCACAACGATCATATTGCATCGCCAGGTCTTTTTGACACACAGCACAGGGTCGATGTCGCAGAATCAACCCGTGGCCTAAATTAGAAGCCTTTGCCGATCTCACTTGCGATGAACCACGCGCCGAATGCAAAACCTATCCAACGAACCTCTCCTGAGACAGTGTGACTATGTACAGCGTGCCTACCGGCACTGGACTTGGTAGTGCTGTTGTGCACTGTACCGCCAAGCACCGATTCTCTGCTTACACCATGGTCACCTGCAGTTGTACACCGAAACGCCCGAGCTTGGGTGACAGAACATCCCTCTGGAAATGTTGTGCTCGCAGTGTCGAATAGCCGAACAGCAGCAGATGTTGCTAAGCCGCGTGGGCCTGCGTCTGTCCAGCACGTTTACTCATCTCAGCATGCCAACAGGCGACAATCGAGGTACATGGCACGTGAATACTTCCCGCAGTCTTCCTGACGTCCATGCTTTCTCTGCCATCTGGTCGTCTCACCTGGGCTTGACTTGGACGACGACAGGACAATCTCAACAGTTTCAACATGCACTCGCCCCGAATCCCTCGGGAAGGAAACGGGCATCGCACTTAGCCATTGTCAGGCGAACGCTTTGCCGCGTAGCACGACCCCCACCTTAGTAGTCACTCTGTGCCGTACCTGTTTAGGATACTCAAGCTGCCATCAGTCTGAGACCGCCACCAATCGTCCATAAAGGCCAGTTCTGGATGCCAACTAATACTGTTCAGGCGTGGAAGAGGCTGAACAAGTCCGCTGCCTCCAGCGACCGCGCATATTGCCAAAGACCGGGTCTCGCAGGGCAATCCATTACCTTCATCTGCTTCAGGCGCTTGAGCCGCACCTTCCAACCTCAGCATCATGCAAAGCAACAGTGCTCCATCAAAGGGTCCAGCTGCCATCAAGGATGAGGCGATTGCTGCGATAGTCTGAACGGTACAGTTTGTAGTCTGGTTCGACAGTTCCCTGGCGCTGTGCTCCGTTTCCTTCTCGAGTGAACCAGGCTGGTTACAACAGCACTGCTCCTCCCATCCCCCCTGCTGGCAAAATTGAAAACAAACCTGCGAGGCTTTCGTGAACCCTGACGGGCATGCATCCAAGCTTGCCAACATCGGAGTGCGCAGCACTACAATTGTAAGGAGAAGCTGGAATGCTTCAACACTCCAGGTCTGCCCTCCACGTGGGCGAATTCGGATTGAAAGGCATAGACACCAATTACATCATGGATTTCTTGGAGGGTCAACCATGGACATCGGCAAGGATTCGAAGTGCACAAGACGGCATGCAGCATCTACCATCCGCTGGAAGGAAAGCTATTGCCCCGGGCTGCAGCACCAGATGCGCAGCACCACGATCTGCAAGCGATATCCATCTCACCTGTCAGACAGTCAGCACAACCAAGTCTCAGCAACCATCGGAGCAAGGACTCGGACAGCCTGCTGGCACACTTCACTGCCATTGCCTGCTGCAGTCGCTTACCAGTTACTACCCAACTCCAGCTGGCGAAGATGTTTGCAAAACGGCCTTCCCGATCAAAGTCCACCTGGGCACAGTCCCACGCGAATGTCAGACTAATTTAGATTAATGATACAACGGCTTTTTTGAAGCAACTGTCAGTGCTGAGTCGGCGAGTGACCTGCGCCTTTCTCTCCTCCAGCATGGTCGACTCGTGAGGGCATGCCTCGGCTTATTAAGAAACTTCACCCTTTGACCGCAATCACTGCTCTAGCCTGCAGGGACTTGCTATGATTAAAGTGATTAAAGTATGTATATAGACCTTAGCTGTGCGCCGTTCGGCAGCTTGGCGATGCAGCTCCCAGGCAAGGTAGAATTGGCAAAGCAACGACTCTGTTGCATGCTTTCCGCACAGCCTCTCCAGTCTTTCAAGGTGGGGCGGTGAGGCAAGCATGCGGTTCCAACCGTACTCTGTGAGTGTTGCGGCTTAGGTATCGGAACCTGGAAAGCAGAATATGGAGAGAGAGAGAGAGAGCGGACATCAACAGCCGGCCCGCATGAAGGAGAGGGCCTGAGAGTGCTCGCTTTGACATTTGTGGCTGCAGCTGCGTGTCGCAGCTGCATGATGTGTCTAGGCTACCAGCTTTACCCGGGGAGTTAGCAGTGAGCAAGAGGTTCGCTTTCACACGGAGTATTTCCGCGGATCCTGAGGCATAAAGGAACCTGAGTCAGTTTAGCTGATGGTTGCCATTGCTGGATCTGCAGCGGTTCAATGGGAAATTACTAACAAACTCAGGAAGGTGCAGATGTCATCGTGCAGAAGCAAGTCCTTGTTTCAAGCAGGCTCGACCACGTTCACGAAGCTGGAGCTGCATACATACTAAGCGTCCCTGCACAGCCCAGAACACGCGCCCGTGGTCGTCAAAGATCGTAGCATCCACAAAGACATGGTCAGCCCTTACTCGCGAGCTCACTGACAAACTGTCTGCAAAGATCACTCCATCATGCCGAGGCTTCAGCAAGAAAAGCCTGAAGGCGGCTGTCTGGAATGCAATGCCCGGTTGCCGGGTGCAGGAGAACCTAGTTTTGGGACATTTTAAGAGTCAGAAAGAGACAGCATGTGGAACTCCATAGCACCAGACATCACACAACTATGTAGACAGACTGTCACATGTTAAAATAGCTTGGAAACGCCGGCTGAAGCCCAGAATCATGTGGGGCAAGAACTTCAAAATGGCACACCTGCTCGTTACGTTTGTCTGCACAACGCACACTAGCGGAATCATTAGCAGTTCTCATCCAGAAAGCACGCTCATCGCTACGCTGACCACACCAGCTTTCGATGGAGTTTTCGTTCCGTGTGTTTACTAATTTTCTGTGTTGTACGACGGCTGCTGGTGCCCGGTGTGAAATGGAGTTGAGTTGCTTTCATTATCGCGATCCTGCCAGGTTTGGCAAGGAAAAACTTCTGCTTGCGTGAAGCATAGGCAAGGTGTAGAAACTACGTCTTCGCACGGTGATTCCCGGAATAGGTAGGCAGGCTCTGAAATGTGTATGGCAGTACAAAGCGAATCTAATCGGCAGAACGGCTTGGATACAGGAACTACTACTCACTACTTCTGAACTTGGTACTGAAACTGCTTTACTATCCACTGAATTCAAAAGCGAACTAGCACGCTTCTGTCCAAGTGGTGGTGTGCATCAGCTCGTGCAGATGCCTGTGCGTGGAGCTTCCTCTCTCGTACCCGTTGATCGCGGCACAAACTTGCCCTTCCGGCATCCTGAGCTGATGTACTCTCCATGTCATCACGGTTGAGCTGTTATAATTGAGGCTTTGATGAAGTTCTATGAAGGTCCTGCGCAGCTCCCGGCAGATTTGCCGGATCTCGTGTCTGAATTACCTGGGTAGGCACATCCACATACACAATCCAGCTCGTCTTGTAACAATTGCAGACAGCGTTCACAAGCACTGAGTGCAAAACGCTGTGAGAGCTTGACACTGCAACCTCATGGGATCTCATGGGCACACACTTCAGAAGGTGCTTCGCTGCTGCTCCATCACTAGACTTCCAAGGCTCAAGCACTGCCGAAGCTGTCTGCTCGCTCACGGCCGAGCCTGAAAGATGTAATCTTGTAGAAGGCATTGGAAAAGCACTCCGCCTTCGCACCCCGAAGGGTCAGCAGCAGAGTGTAGCCGTGCAGCCCCAGTGCAGAGTCCAGGTCATCGGGCCCAGGACGTCCCGCCAAACGCTCCCAAGCTTCGCAATTAGGCAGCAGAGACTGGAAAACATGCCTGTAGGTCAAATTCGCATACAGACCCGCAAGCGTACCGCTGCTTCTCCAAAAGGCAACGAGAAGCCTTCCGCAAGGGCTTCTTACAAGTCTTATCTCGTCCTTAACGAATCCATCTCCCCAGGCATCCACTCGGTCCATGGCAGCTGCCAGGAGAATCTCCTCCCTCCCGGTTGAAGACGACCTTCCACTGCACTCCAGTCGGAAAGGGCAGGCGACTTGTAAGGATGAGAAGCTGCACCTCAAACAAACCGCCGAATCAAACGGCTGGACAGAGGCGTCGCTGAATTCGAAACGTGCTGTATTGGCCTTCCTTGCAATACACAGGCTATAGCGGATGCGGAGTGAGTCGTGCAGCTTGCGAAGGTCTGGCAGCCCATCTCTTCGCCGTGACTTCTGCATTAGAGCAGGAAGGCCCCTAGACATGAAACCTTCGCGCGTGCGACGAAGCCGCTCGACAAACTTCTGGCGCCACGATGCAACTAGCAGTTCGTCCCCTGTTTGTTCACGTGGCCATCGCAAGCGATAAAGACATCTCCAGACCGCATCAACCGAACAGGTATCACGCAGCTGGCGGGAAGAGGCTTTCAGAGAGCAGATGTCTCGCAGACTGTGGTATATAATCGTCTTCTGCATCAAGTCTTCCGTGTTGACAAGCGCTGCGATAGGCGCGCCATGCAACAAGCCTGAAATCTCTCTGGCTTGCAGACCTTTACCCCGTGCACCCAGTTTTGCTGAGGGTTGAAAACGTCCCTGACGAAGTGACACTGATTGGGTCGTTTGGGGCATGCCCTCGGCCCTCCGGAAACTTCTCCGTGATGCACTGCGTGGTCGACTGGGCGCTGCTAAAGGAGGGCTCACAAAAGACTGCCGTGCCTCCATAGCCACGTCTCAGGCCGGGCCATGCACTTTGGTCTAGTAAAGTGCCATCAAACACTGAACGCAAGGTTTTCCGGGTGAACACGACAAGATGAAACAGCGACAGAAATACGAGAAGTTGAGAGCTCACGAACCTACAACAGCAGCCGACACAGGCAGACAGCAGTGCATGCCTTCAACGAGTCGCATCCTTTCGTGACTTCGGATCACTGTGCTGGAGCAGCTTGCAGAAGGCAAAGGTGCTCCTGCCGTTCTACCGCCTGCTGCAGCCTCCTTAGGCAATGCAGGAACCTCGCCTCACCTTTCGCTGTGTAGAGTCTGGCAGCTCTGATCCCAGCCATCAAAGGTTTCCTGAAGAAGCTGCACCGGCTGCAATGCGGTTGACGTATGTACAGCTTGTTCCAGATGCCATCATGGCAAACCGGAGCTTCATGAACTAGATTCAGAAATCACTCGCCGCCAGTCACGGCTCGCCTGACAGTGGCGACTCCAGGAAAGCATTGCGTTTGCCGCTCCAGCTGTGCCTCTTGTCTCTATCGTCGTGAAACGGTGAGGGCCTTGGTGGCTGCATGTTGCTGCACCCTGCACGACAGAAGTGAAACCCAGATGTACAGAATTCGCAAGTGCCTCTTTTTGGTATCAATCTCGCAACGTGCCTCTACAACCTCAGCTATTTGAGTCTTTCTTGATCCTCCGACGAATGCTCTGTGAGAACACCACTTTGGTGAAGCTCGACATGCCTCCGCGACTGGAAACAAGCTGGAACAGCGGAACATGTCCTGGTCACGGATTGGCACCAGCACGACACAGGTCTGAGAGAAATACAAACATTCATTACCTGCTGAGTGATGAAACGCTACGAATTGCTCAAACCTGGTGCATGCTGGGAAGAGGGCAGAACTTCCTGTCTGAGGAACCGTGGCCAGCTGTAATCGCCGACGCTCATCTTGCCATCTGAGCTGGTAGTGGAACAGTCAAGCACCAGGTTTGGCCCTGCGTCTGATCCTGCGAAGACTCATCACGCAATGCCAGTTGGCTTACTACCTATGAGCACGACCACCCAGCCTTGCCATGATGTGCTTCACCTTCTTTCGACGATCTTTTTCGCCAGGTGGACAAAGGTGACAAAATGCACAATGCCTCAGGTTCTGGGAAACAGATGTGTCGGCATCAGTCCGTCTTGTTTGCTCTGCCGATCGGAGAATCCCTGGCCCTAAGGTCTGCACAAACCACTTTGGCAGCCCTTCGTGTAGACGAAAGCGCAGGGCTTGCAGGTGCCCTCCTCATGTGCAGCTGAACCAAGGGTGGCCGGGAGCGATGGTGGAGGCTGCTCCGGGACAGGAACATGCACTTGCAGCGCTTCTGGCAATGCATAGCTGTTTCCGTCGTCGAAGCCAGGGTAGCACATGTCAAGTTGGGCCATAGCTCCGGCCCATGGGCACACGGACGGGAAAGACCAGTCTGTGGCAATTGGCGGGCTCAAAGGAGTAGTGGCAAGGATCATAGTCTGCGTGCCGCCAACAGCAGCTGGCTCTTTCTGGCTCCCCTCGAGCTGAGCTTGACCCCAGAATCTTGCATCACTTGGAAACGGTGCAAGCTCTGCGTCATCGAAATAGGTGCTGCCAGAGCTTGATTCAGCCCCCTCCACTTGTTCAGAGCAATGCCCTGTAGCCTCCAGGCCCGGAGGGGCCGACGGAAGAAAGACGCCCGCGCTTGTGTACCGAAGCTTTCCAAGGACTGGGCTTGGTGGAGCAGGAGCCACCTCTGACTGTTGCGAGTCTGCCAAAAGCTTTAGAGCTCTTGCTGACATCCGACACTGTGGCCCGAGATGCCAGAGGCTATCACCGCACTACTACCTCAAAGCACTGGCAACAGGCTTCTTTGTAACCTGGAGCCTTGATGGCTTCTTGACAAACGCACTCAGCTTCGTTGCTCACAAGACACGGTGCTGTGTAACATGTCACATGGGATCCCGGCTCGTACAAATCAGGATGACCCGCCGAAAGTGTTGGATCGTACCGCTCGTGCGCCATGTTGAACCTCAGTTCAGTGCGGCACAGCTGACCCGGGCTTCAGCGCATTGTCCGAAGACCAGGCCTCTTCACTTGGGACTTCAAAGCCTTCAAAACATCCGCCCGAATTCTCAGAGGTGCTGCACTGCTGCCCTGTGCCTGCTTGCACACAGAGGTGCTCTGAACCTTCAGTTCAAGAATGCCGCACCGCTTTAATGTGCATCTTTGAACAGCTTCAAGCTCGGGACGCCCATGACAGGAAGGCCACATCTCATCCTGAGTTCAATGCGTCATTCGATATGAACCGAAATTTGAGACAAGGAAGCTTGCAGCTAGCTCAGGCAGCAGCACATGCAATATCAAACAACCCAAAAGCCTTAGTCATGGAAGGTGCGGGCAGACAAAGGATGCTCAGGCTGAAAATGGCAACACAACGCAACCTCGGCAGGAACGGAGTACAAGGCGCTGGGCCAGGCCTGGGCTGGGGAGACGATGCCGCCGAGGCACAGGAAGGCCACTCGGAGCAGCACGTACTTGGTGCACACGGCTTCCTGCAAAACTTTGAAGTCTAGGCCCAACCGGTGGGATCTCTGTCGTGTGAGGTCCTCGAGCAATCGGAGAAAATCTGCCAGGTCTCTCATCTGGCCGAGGCAAAGCTCTGACTCTAAGTGGGGCCGTTAGGCCAGCAGCCGAGCATTGCAGTTGCGTGGAACACCAGCAGACAAGCTGCGCAGACGTGAAGCCAGCTTTGATGTTGGTGTGATTACTGCTCAAGTGCAGAACTGAATCAGTTCTTCAGGCTTTCCACGACATCAGATTTTAGGACTGTTGGATTGATGTAACGTGAAGCAGCTCTCGGCGCAAAAAACTTATGACGCCTGGCTTGTGCGATTGATGACTTCTCCGCTTCGCACGACCTGCGTACAATCCAGAAAAGCTGATCTCGATCATGTTCGAATCAACAGGGAAGAATCACAACCGCCACCACACTCAGGATGCCGCCGGACGATGGGAAGCATCGGAAGCCACTGCTGGCACTGTGTTGCTGCCTCGGCGGCGGGCAAACATGACTGAGGCTACGCACGCGCATCCTCTGTATCGTTCAGCGTCTCTCTGGTGGGGGATGGGTGTCAGTGTGGTGTGCCCGAGTGGTGCCACTCTGAGTCACCAAACTATTTTTCGCCCCGGGCTGACGGATCTCCTTGGAATGACATGTCGGATGGCGGGCACGACATCCTCTCAGATTTATCCAGAGGTTCGGAAGCAGAGGCGGCATATTCTTCTGATAGCTTTGTCGCCAAAGACCTCATGCAAGCGGCAGGCCGTGGCGAACTCACGGTTCGTGGCTGCAAAACATGGTAAACATCTTGCCATCCAGGGAGCTCTCCGAGGTTGGCCGTGGCCTGACCACTGAAAGGCTCGCAACATGTGTATGCAAGTACACTCAGACTTCGGCTGTCCTGGACAGCCGTTGCATTGCTTGGCCAGGCCTTCCAGAAAACGAGCTAATGATACTCCATGAGCAGAATAACTGCGGTTCACGCCTCGGCATCGCGAGACCTGACGCGATGGCAAAGGCTAGGCTCCAGCACGCCAATCCGTCGCATGCCGAGCCGCTGCAACGTGACGGCAATCTGTGCCGCTGCCTGAGCTAGACAGAGGCTTAGACGGTTCAAATCCACACACAGAAGACCCCGGATGACCCCGGGCCGGGCCAGGCACGTGGGCTGCTTCTGAGGCGACCTCCGATAGGTGCACCGCCGATTTGCCTGCATCCTCAGGTTCACATGTTGAATCTGAATCTGGCTGCGGAGTGGCTCACGTCATGCATGAACTTGCACAGAAAGCTCTCACACCCATCCCTCCTGCGCAGCTTCCAGCGCAGCATCAGTTGCGTCTGTCAGGGTTTTGCTGAAGTCCACGGCGGGCTCTCCGTGGCTCCTCTCCGTCTACGCCCATGAGAGAGACGAATACAGAGGACAGACGGGTGAAACGCCGAAGCGGCGGTGAACACGCTACAACGCTCCTGGGAGAGCGACTCTGCACTTCCAACGAGACCTGCACGGAATAAACCGCCCGAAACCAGCAAAGTCAGTATACCTGCCGGACGATTTCGCAACGAAATCGTTTTCGCTGGGTTCTCCATCACCTCATTTGTTTCAGACACTTCACGAGCCACGTTTTGAAAACCACCCCTGCCCTGCCTTGCCCTGTCCTCTGCCTCTGCCCTGCCTCTGCCCTGCACTGCGCCCTGTGCCCTGTGCCCTGTGCCCTGTGCCCTGCTGTGACCTGCCTGTGCCCTGCCCCGCCCTGCCCTGCCCTGCCCTGCCCTGCCCGCCCGCCCGCCTGCCTGCCTGCATTGCGTGCTCGGGGCGGGTTTCCGGCTGAGTGCTGCAATGCAAAACATGCTTGATAAATGTGATAAGCCGTTCTGGCCTGCATAAACGACAGCTCTCTGACGGGTGCCACCTGCAAGAAGGCAGTTTGCTTCATCTTGACTGCCAAGAAAAGGACACTAGCTGCTCACAAGCAGTCATACAAGGTTTAAGTACAGCCCAGGCAAACCATGCGCACCTCAGACAGTTGAATAGAATGAAGGGCAGCAGCCAGCACAGGTGCCGGGGATGATCCCTTTTCCTGAGCCGCAACATCACAAAGCCAGATGCGACATCCTCTGTGACAGCAGCAGCCTCGTCGGTGGTGACATGATCTTTCTTCATAGCCTCAGTGGAATGATATGAATGATCGAGGTAAGGACTGACTGGCTGGACTCAGATGCAAGGCCTGCCTTCGCTTGCGAATGCATTGCAAGTAAGATTGGTGCGAAAGCGAGCTGAACAACCACTAGTAGAATGCGAGGCATGGTAGCCTGACATGACACGCGTCCTTGTTCTGTCTTACTTCCTAGCCAATGGGAGCCAGTGCCCATCCTCATTGTGTGTGGTCCTTCCAAACGACGAAAACTGCAGGCCTGGACTATGGAACTCGAAGAGCTGGACGCCCCTGGCACAAAACGTAGTCCCAAGGCTACAAGCTACAAGCCACTCGGGGGACATTCATGTCTGGCTTCCATGATTCTAGAAGGTGTGTTGGACACCCTGCGAAACCCGAGAGGCTGTTCAAGCGTCGCCAGATGCCTGTGTTTTACTGAAAACGCCTCTTGTCTTGGACCCTCACCCTTGTGCATGAAAATGCGATGGTGGGAACAAACCTAGAAGTCACTTCACAAGCTTCATTCTTGAGGCACTGTGCCTCGCCTCGAGGAGGGAGTTGATCGTGGCTGCCAGTGTCCGTGTCAAGCGGCAGAGGCACCTGGGCATGGAAACCAGGCCAAGCTAAGTACACGGAGTACACCACAACACCGACTGCTCCCAAGGCACATGTTCTCCACATTAACGACATCGGGGAGAACTTGGTTTAACGATCGTATTGGGCCAGATCAGCAGCCAGTTGATAAACACTCGCGTCCAATAACAGCATTCATTCACACAGCCATAAATAACCACAAGCACAACAGTTGTGTTATAGTCACAGGCTGGCAGCTGCTTGCACAAGCATTCATGCCACCCAATCAATCATATTCTTGGCTAGGTCATGTATCCTGCTTACACCGTGTCGGCAAGATGTAACTCAACTCATCCCAGAGACCGCGACCCCTGCGTCAGCCCCGAAAAACTTTGAAGCAAAGATGGTCCAAACACTACTAACCGGTCAAATTAGAGAACTTTCAGAGCCAAACAGAAATCTCTTTACGTGCTTATTGCGCTCAAGTACTGCTATTGGGCTGCCACTTACCATGACACAACAACCTGATTCTTCACGGGTGTTGCTTGCATCCGGGCTCATGGTGCCTTACATCGCAGGAGGCATGGATATTGCAAACCTGTGTGCGGCACAGGAGGGGTGTGCCAAGAACTCAATGAGCAGCAGATTCTGATCACTTTTCAAGCCAAGGCCGTCTTGCTCCAGGGCCACGGGCGCCACATCGGCGGTTGGCATCGTCGCCCTGATACATGTAACCAACTTTCGCGAACATTTAAAGTCGAGATACTCTTTTGCACCTGGATGGCTCAACATGGCTCAACTACCACGGTGTACTGCCCTGCCGCAGGCCTGTCTTGGCTGCTCGACTGCTCTTTACTGGACAAGTCCTGCCGACAACCGAGCAAGTAGAAGTGGATGTAGCTTGGTGCCGTCGCAAACGTCCTGTTGTCAGAAATGCCCGCTCACTGAACGCTTGCGCATCCAAGCGGCGAGAAAGAAATGTATAACAGTATAACACAGGTCCAATGACAATCCTGTCCTGAGAGAGTTCGCAACCACTCTCTCCACCGCTGGTGAAGTCCACACACGGCTTAAATACACCTTCTTGGCACATTTGGTAGCCAATGCCTCGGATCCATGCACAAGGGCCGTGCAAAAACTCTTAGCACACGCTCCCTTGGGCTCCGACACGGGTTCTGGTACTTGCACGGGTCTGCCTCCTTAGGATCACAAACCAATGCTGGTCCTTGGCATACAGGAACCACCCTGTCAGTCGTCGTTGTGACAGTCACAGTGGTCCTTGTGGTGCTTGTGGTGCTTGTGGGCACTTGAGTGGTGAGAGTGGATGTTGTGCTTGTTTGGGATGTGGTAGAAGTAAAAGAGGTGGTGCTTGTCGTGGTTGTCGAAGTGGTGGTAGAGGAGCTTTGGGCTGCGATCGGCTTTGTTTCCTGAGTCGTTGACGATGCAGTCCCGGTGGGCTCGGCTTGCGAAGCGGTGCTCGCAAGAACGCTAGAAGACACAGACGTAGTGAGATCTTGTGCTTTTGTGGAAGTTGCCGTGTGCGTTGTGGACAAGCGGACGGACCTAGTCGAGGTAGTTGTCGTGGTTGTACCTGATGTCTGTGAAGTTGAAACAGTTGACGATGCTGTTCTGCCAGCCGGCGTGGTGGACGTACCTTTCGTGCTTTCTCTGGAAGTGCTGCTGCCAGGACTCCGTGTCGATGTCGTGGATGAAGCGCGCTGCGCAGATGTTGTTCTGCCAGGTTTTTTGGTTGTCGTCTGAGTGCGCGGCTTGTCCCTCGCAGGTGTAGTGGTCGATGCTGATGTGGTTGATTTTTTAGGTTGCACAGTGGTTGTGCTTCTCCTGCTGACAGCGGTTGTGGAAGTGGCTTTCCCGGAAGGCTTCCGCGCCGACTTCTTGGTGGTGGTGGTGGCGGTGGTGCTGGTCTTTGGCATTGTGCGGGTAGTGCTGGCAGTGGTGCTGGTGGTGGTGCTAGTCGAACGCTCGCGCCTCTTTCTTGCCGTGCGCTTTGTGGTTGTTCTACTTGTTGCTGTTGTTGCTTTGGTGGAGGTTGTGGGCTCCCGCCTCTGGCTGCTTGTGCTAGCTCCCTCCTCCTCCTCGCTGGATTCGGTGGTGCTCTCCGAATCCGTACTAGACTGCTTGGAGGTGTCCTGTGCAGACTCCTCGTCCTCCTCTGCACTCGTGGTTGTAGATTCGTCCTGCATACCCTCTTCAACCTGAGCAGTCGTGGAGGACGTGGCCCCTGTCTCTGCCTCAGTTGTGGTTGCCGCCTTAGCACTTGTTGTGGTATCTGCAGCTTCTTCAAGCTCGTCCTGTGGCTCCTCGGAGGTTGTTTCTGCATTCTCCCCTTCTCCCTCAGACTGCTCAGACTCCTCGGAGTCGGAGGAGCTTTCGTCTGTAGTTGAGGCTTCTGCTTCTTCAGTGCTACTTGCAGTGGTGCTGCTAGTCTCGCTGGTGCTTGTCTGATCTCCGGCTTCTTCACGTCCCTCCCTCTCCTCAGTTGTGGTTGACTCATAAGACGAGGCAGCTTCTCTTCGTCTGCGTACTTTGGAGAAACTGCCCAGGGCTGGCCTGTCGTTTGCCAGCTGAACGCTTTCCACTTCGAGCTGCGGAGCAACTCCTAGAGCAGACACGGTGCCTTGGCCGCCTTGGCCGCCTTGGCCTGTCGGAGCTTTCGCCTTCTGCGGTGCTCTTTGGGCAATTTGCGGAGCTCGTCCCAATGCTGGCTCTGTGGCCAGTAGAGCAACTTCAGGTCTTTCCTTTCTGAGCAGGCGGGGGCTGAAGTCAAGCAGGCGACCTGTGTCCAGCCGCATCTTGCCAGATGAACTGACCGACGCGCTGATATCTTTGATGGCACTAATTGGTTGTAGCCATAAGAAACAAAGCGCCCATGCAACCATCAGCCAGGTCAACGTCGTTGACGTGGAACCTGGACTGTAATATGGAAGTGGCCTTTACTTAGAACCTCAGGGTCAACCCTAGGTTTGGGCAACATGCCTGCGGAAATCACACATCGTCCGGCAAACCGTGAGGCTCACAAGTGGAACCACGTACAGTAGCGTCGGTAGCAGCACGGTAGCAGTCCCACTGGCTTCTGTGAGTGCTTTGACTCACGCTTTTTCCGGCTTTTTATGTATTCTAGTTGCACCATGGCATGATTGCCCAGCCGAAGCTGAATTTTCCATGCCAGGGCATGCTGCCTCTCATGCACGGCTCGCTCTACTCGCTCGTCGGCGGCCCGGCTGGTTTGCGTTTCAAGCGACCAGAAATGCCGAGAGTCGTAAGGCCACTGTGACCATCCTTGCAAACTGTAGCTTGCTGTCAACAAGGGGTTCCATGCGAGCAGCCAGGCAATGCTTGGATCACACCAAGAGGCGACGACTCTCCAATCCAATGTTGACCATGACTCCTTCAGAATGTCCCGCTCTGCACGAATCAGCCACTTCGAAGATCCATCGAGAAACAAGGACCTATAGTTCATCATTGCAGCAGTGCGGACATCAGACATGCAAGAGCAACCTAGCACCTTCCAGGATTTCTTTACACAGAAGCAGAACGACGAGCCCAAGGGCCCACTAAAGGACCCGCTGCGCTTTCTGTAGAAAGAAGGCGCAGAAACGACGGAACGGCCGCAAAGAATTACAAGCCGTCGCAATACCTCCAAAGCCGGATATGCTTCGCATCAAATCATTAAAGGTCTTGAAGTTCTTACGGTCCTACCTGGCTTAAGGCCGAGGCCCGGCTTGAGAAGGGTCGAGGCTTTGCAGAATCCGCAGGATGCCCGGCTCTTCAACGCGTCCGAAAATTGCTTGGCAGCCCTGGATGGCAGCGTTCTCGTCCAGGCCCAGGTCTTGAGAATAGGTTGAGATCAAATGCCAAAGCGATTTGCAGCCTACACGCTTCACGATATCATGGTCTTCTCTGCCAAGAACTCGGCCCCACCAGCTGCCACTGACCTACAGGACATCGTCGCAACTTATGAGATGCAAGAAGGATGCGGCGAAGCCTCCTCTGGTTCTGAGCTCACGGCAACCCACCATCCAAGCCTGCCTTCAAGACGCAGCACGGTGGCAGTACTGGTTGCCTCGCGATGCCAGACGAGCTGGCCTCGGTACTCAGCGGTACTCGCTGGCATGGTGCAGGCGCTGGAGGCCGTCCCATTGTCAAGCGCTTAGGTCTCCACGCGGACATTGGACAGTCGCTTCTTGGATCAGCCTTTCTGCGGCTCTCTCTCCTGAGTCGCCCTCGTCGCTGTGCAGACCAATCTGCTGCGGACGCCATGAACATTGGAAGCTCGTTAGCTGCTGCTTGTAGACCTTGTCAAGGCGAAGAATATCAAGGTTTCTCACTGAAGGGTTTGAGAACGCCTCCCCCTGCATTTCTAAGGCCAAATCTCCATGCAAACCGTCGCACAACATACCGGCTGCCGCATGCTGCTCCACAACGGCAGCGGTGTCTGGCTGCTCAACCTGCATTGCAGCAACGTCTCGGCGTCATCTTTCGACATCAAAGTGACCCCTCGCACCGCATCTGGACAGTCCCGAGCCTTGCGCAAAGACACCGGTGAGCAAATGTCGACAAAAGCTCCGCAAGAAGCCTGGATCCAAATTCCTTCCAACACATCATCTCTCAGAATCCAGACTCCACTGTGGTTTGCAGCGTTTTCGGAAGCAGCAATGGAAGTCTGATGCAAGTCGCATCGCCTCCCAAGAACTGCATGCCCCGAGCACACCAATGCTTCGATAGCTTCTTCTAGACATCCGTGGATATTCAAGACAAGCTGGTCGTCTTCGAAAGAAACTCTGCCAGGGATGCTCGAAGACTGCGGTCTTGCAAGCGCACATTGAACAGCCGTGCTGGCCAACACTCGTCTCTCGGGCCACTTTGGCATTGCTGCTTTCAGCTGGCTTTCCCCCATGATGTGGAAAACGAGGGCTGGTCTTAGTTGTCGAAAATTTGGAAGCTCCTTGTTCTGTGAAGGTTTGGAAGCGAACTACAGTATTGTAAACAGGTTACACGAGCGAACCGGCTCATCGGTTGGGTCACAATTACGCCGTTTCATCGGTAAGCATGCCTTTTCTGCTCGGTCGCCTTTTGGAAGCGTTAGGCACTGCTTCTGTGCAGTACGATATCCCCAAGTTGAGACTTCGGAAACAAACGGCTTGCACACCAAAGCGTGCAAAAGTAGGCGAGAGAACATATTTCACCAAACCTGGAAATATTGGACCCCCCTACGCCCTTGAGTAGCCTGATCCAAACTTGCACAGATTGTCGGATTCACGTTGAAATTGGGCCAGCAGCTGGTACAAATCATCCGCGATGCTGTGGGCAACATGTTCCGCGACATAGTTGATGGTCACAGCCCTTCGACGTTTGGCTGTGAGATTGGCCGATGCATGATGAATAGTCAGCCCATGGTGCACCACGACGTCTCCGGGATTAAGGTGTCCAGCCGATCGCTCCATGTCGTCGTCAGCATCACCATAATCATCTCAGAGGGCAGCATCTACCGAAAGCACGTGGAAGTGTGACGACTTCTATGCATGGATGTCCACACGAACTCGGCTCGTGGCAGATGTTTTTGGCAAACCCAGCTGGGCCCCAGTCCCATTCGTGAACACGCAAGCCTGCCAAATGACTGCCGAGCACATAGCGTAAAGTGCCACTTGAGTCATCCATGTCCTTTGTCCAGAATGGCCGTCCAATGCAACAACCATATTCCAGACATGCGCATCTGCTTCAACGTAGTGTGCGTTTGATCCTAGTTCCGCGTCGCAGACTGGGCGCATCCAAAGCGATCCACAAGGCTATGCCCGGCTCGGAGGCCTTGAAGTAGAAGTTGTCCTGTACACTGCACATTAAAATGTCGGGGCCACCCAACAAACAAGCTTGTAGGTCAGGGGTGGGCTTCTGGTCGTGTCCTGCAGCTTCATGGCAACCAGTGGCGGTTGCAAAAGTTTGGAGTGGTGGTCGGCTGCAGCTGCTGTACACATCATAAGTTTTGTCCTGCTCTGGGGCACACCCCCTACGTGTCCCAGACAGTGGTGCAAGGGCCTGGTGTGGTTCAGGCCAGGCCTAGCGAGTTTGAAAACCTGGAGTCTCCGACCGGCGCAACAAGACAACGTCAACACAGGAACCCGCGGTCGCGACATGTCGCAACGCATGTAGCACGCGCAGTCCTCCCCTGCCCCTCCATCAACCACCAAGTTTTTTGGACAAGAATTCGTCCTTCCCGTCCCTCACTGCGTAACCCTTTCCCACCCCACTCGCAGGCTACATCCCGCCTTCTGGCCCAGAGGGGTTTTGGGAACGAGCAACGCTTCGTGTCGTGCTTTTTGGATTAGAAGATTCTAACTTAATCTAAATGTTTACCTGTGCTCCTCTGAAGATTAGTGACTTTCGGGCGATGGAATGGCCGCCTAACCTACCACCAGGAGTGACTTTCTATCGAAATTATACTTCCGGCCTGGTGGGGCGGCGTTGCAGTGGAGCTGTTTCCCAAGGGTGGCTTGTCGAAAAGCTCAATGTTGATGATGGGCCGGACGCCTGAGCTTACTGGACGTCAGAATCTCGAATACCTCTTATACGAACAGCCCTCTCCATCCAACAGCAAGCAGTGCCAGGCCTTTGTTTGATAAGCATGCTGAGGCTACCTTGAGCAATCTCCAGTCGGCTGCCAGGTGCGCCAAGCCTGGAGTACGTACTACGTACAGCAGTTTGTTCATAAAAGAACTGTTTTATCAGAGCAAACCTGAGGCCAAATGCAGGCAAGGTGCCGGGCAATTCGTGCATGTTGGAAATGTGCACAACCCTAGCGAGCCCATCATCGCCCTCGGCACCATGACGCTCACGACGAATTTCAAACGAGTGCTTGACTGGCACCACTCGTGCTTCCTTGGCTGCAGGGTTGAAACATGTTGAAACCATGGGCGAACATCTCGCTCCAATCTGTCTGTTGTGTATTAGGTCCACCTGTCCTACAGGATTCGTGACATGCCACTTTGTTGAAGCCAAATTTTGCGTTTGAGCTGCATACTCATCGACCAGACGTCGTAGCCAGGCAGCATCGAGACAGCCTCGCACGATGGCGAAACCATCTCTTTTCAGATGCGTCGCCGCATCCTCAAGGACACTTGCGCTAATATCCATCTCTCCATTCTCAAAGGAGGTGGTGCTATTCACCAGCCAGTCAGAACTTGAGCCGAAAAACGACCTGTGAACAGGCGACAACTGCCTGAATCAGGCAGTCGTACTCCTGGCCGGCGGGGAACCGGAGGAAGGGGGCTGGAGCTATTCGGAAAGCATGTGTGAGTCTGATTCAGCTTTTGGATTCGATACAGCGCTCCCTCAAGCGCATCTCAAATGAGGCACCGCACATCGGGGTGGGCTTGCTGGAGTGCGGCGCCATCCTTCGACGGTACATGAACTTTTGCCAAATGTGCCCACTTGCCTGCCACAGTTGGGCCCAAAAAGCATTCACAAACACAGGTCCTGGTAAAAGCAGCCTTTGAAGAATACAGGTGGAGGAAGCTTCCCAGATCGAAAGCGATTGTCGAGTTGGTCGATCAACGATGCAGATATGTTGGGATCCACTGCATGATGAGCAGTGTAGAAGACTAGCCTTGGCATGTTTGCACAAGACGGACATTCCGATTCAGCATCTATTCTACGTATGCACATCTGTTGAGGCCCATGCGCGGCACCTGCCGGATGGAAAACCGCATCCGCACCGATCGGTGGCCTGGAAGCAGCACGCAAACTCGTCGTTCATATTTCCTGAAGCATGCCGAAGGGTGGAGGTCATGGTTGCCTTTGCGCGCCGGGGTCGAAAACACGGATCTCGCCACACTTTGCAATGTGAGCCCACAACATAGAAAAGGCTTGGAACCATGCATAGCCTCAGTGTTGCCTAATTATGGACGTGTACAAGCTGGAGGAACATTGTTGGTGTTTGGAGACGCATGCAGTGGTGCTCAAACAAAGGGGTGCAGAATCATAACCCGCTGATCGAAAAAACAGCCCGGGGCAGTTCGACCTAGCGGTTCTATGCGCGTTGACAGGGTCCAAGCTTTATCTGGTAAAACCGGAGCAGGATGCCCGTTCGTGCGCCATGCGTCTGCCAAAGCAATCCAGTGAAACAGTGCAGGAAACCCAGGTGGCACCGTGAATACACTCTTCGACGATTAGCCCTGGGCTCGAGACTTACCAGTAGTGTCAGTAAGATGGAACTGTGTCGGCAAAACATCGAGGGATTTGCGCTCGCCGTGGTTGGGGATCCCCTCGTGAACAGCTTGGAACCGGGTGTTTTGCTCGATTTGGTAGCTTATGTTACTCCTGCTCCTCTGAATGGGGCGAGTTTGCGCACACTTTGGCATTCGGAAGCTTGCCGGTACAATGGCAACTTTACTTCGGGCTTGTACGGGGTACAGTACTCGGGAAACTATGACAATTCGCATCATTTACTGCAATTGTCGAGAGACAGTGGTGGTGCAGCGCCCTCCATTGGACGCCCGGTCTCACCTGTCCTTTAAGGAAATCTGCGCAGGCATCGGCGGCATGACACGGGGATGTGCGTTGCTTGCTGCAGTGCTGGACAACAGTCCGTTGGCGTGTGAAGACTTGCGCGCACAAGGTACCACGGTTCTCGCATTGCTGATCCTGCAATCCGCCGAAAACTGCATATGATTGAAGCAGAGACTAGGTGCCTCCTCGGTGCTAGCCATCCAGGCCCAGAACCTTATCGGAGTTTGTGTACGGTCTTCCGTCCAAGGTTGTGCCCTTCTGCAGTCGGTGCTGTGCCTAGTGGACTCATCTTGGAGAGCGACCCCACCATCGCCACCATCATGCAAAGCCGGGACTGCATTCAGCTTCTTCGCGAATTTTCGGCTAAAGCTGAACATGGCCCATCAGTCCTGTGTCCGTTGGTGGGCTGTTCTCCTGCCCTCTCACCTGCCTGAGCTGCACCTTCCTGCCTGGCCGGCGGAACAGCCCTGGTTGGTTCGCGATGTCATTCCTGAATGCCCGATTTGGCCTCCTGGCGTGGAACAACTCAAAACCATGCTGCAGCGGACATTGAATGAGCGAGACGCCTCCGGCCCACCGCCAGGCCTCAGTCAGCAGGACAAGCGACTGCACTAACTTGAGACCAGTGTTAATGTGCTGCACCACCAGAGAAAGAAGCTTGAGGGCAGCAAAAAAGTTGCTGATCAAGCAAAGCAGCTGGGCGATCTTACCAACACGGTGAAGGAACAACAGGCTGAGCTTGGCCGAGTCAAAACTGATGTCCAGCAGACCGCTCAATCAGCCGCGGGATCTCTCCAAAGCGAGCTGACAACTCAGATGACTGGCTCAGTGGAGCATTTTCTTTGTCAGTGCGCCGGTTGGACCTGCCGCCACTTTGTTTCGTGATTTGGTGCCAAGCTGCTGCGGTCGGTCCATCGATTTGCGCTGAAACAAGTCGTTAGTTATGGTGAGGCTGAGCACCCAGGCCCGGACTCCCAATCTGCCGTTTCCATTAATATCAGCAATCCTGCAGGGGAGCCTCACTTCGCGGGCTGGGGGCAGGCATACACTGTTTTGCCGAGACACAACTCTCGGCCATCACTTCCCTGCCCGCAAGCAGCAGTTTCGCATCTGTCCTGGGTCTGGTGGCCGCAACGTTCGGGTCCTCTCAGGGGCACATGCAGCCCTTCGAGTAAACAGTTTGCGCGCGGGCTCGTGGACTGGGCTTCTCCAAGCCAACGACAGGGCACGCAACCTCTGTTGGCCTCCGGGCCTTTGTGGCTCAACACTTTCATGAATCGACCCCTTTGATTGTCGCAACAGTGTACGGGCATCCACACGGCGCCACTTGCCCGACGCACAGGCCCGCACGGACCATCTCCTAGGTGTGCTTTCTCGCACTATGGTCTTCGGCTCTCACGGTTTTCGGGTGATATGAGGTGACTTCAACCATGACCTTGTCAGCCTTCACATTGTGCGATTTGGAAGACCCAGGGTTGGGTCGAGGCCCAGGACCTCGCATACCGAATGTGGAACCAGGCTCCCATGCCCATGCGCAAAAACACCACACGAGGCTGCATCTTACTGTGCCCAGGTGTTTGTTGTTGAAGCCTTTCAGGAGCAGAGGTCCAGGGTTGGTCTCAGCAGATTTACCGACTCCGTCCAGCATGCACTCGGCCGAAGCAGCCAACTTCGCGGCCTCAGTGGAACATCGCCTCTGTTACTCCATTAAAACGGCCTGCGGATTCCGCAATGGATTTTCGGAGCGGCGGTCACAGCGCCGGTGCAACTTGCGGGCAGTCCTGCCTCCCTCCTCCCCGCCCTCCTCAGCGCCAGGGGCTCCCATGGCCAAGCAGATGTATGACGATGATTTCTTCGCAGGCATACCCAGATCTTTGGACGCCAGATACGACAAGTCTCTTTCCCAGATCTACAGGGATCTTCGTGAGCCTGCCCCGGAGCAGGTTGATTCACTGCAGGAGCGCTGTGACAACGCCATTTGGCTGTCGCGCCTCTTCGTGATCTCGTGCACTTGGAATCCTCACTGGGTTGTCGGGGTGTCTATCTTGGCGGTGCGGGCTAGCTCTTACGATGGTGACTTGTGCACGCTGACCGCCCCTGCATGCCCCAACAGCAGCGCACTTGAGCAAGTACAGACGTTCTCTTCTGTTCCTGATCTGTGTCCTGAATTTACGTCCCTTTAAACACCTCACTGGCATGCATTCCAATGCAACGGCTTCTGACTGGGACCGCTTCTTTCTGCCCCGTTCATTCCATTGTCCTGCCTGAGATCTCTGTGGAGATGTGGACTCGCGCTGTTCGCCGTCTCAAGCCTCGGGCGGCACATGGGCGAGATGGCTGGGCACAGCTCTTGATCTCCTAAGTTTGTCGGGCACTCAGGAGCCGCTTCATTTCCTTGCCACTGTGGAGGCCTCTGCAAGGCCACGGGGCACACAAATGGTGGTGGGTTTCGTTTGCCTCCTTTGCAAAGGCAACGGCCACAACATGGTTTACGGGCCCTGGGCTGGCATCCGGGCCCGACAGACTGCGCTTCGACCTCTGCTTCCTGCAGGGCTCTACGGATTCATGCCAGGCCACGAAGCTACGGAGCTATGGCACTCGGTGCAACTGGATATCGAGCTCAGCTGCCAATGTCAGGAGCCACCCCTGGGGCCCGTCAACAGACACAAATAAGTGCTCTAATCACTTACTGTACCGTGTGTGCCACTGTTCTCCATGTCGGCACGAGTTGGGCATCCCTGGCAGCAATCTTTCATTGACGCTGCCGAACGGCACTTCCTCATTCGTGGACAGGTGAGCGAGGGCATCCGGTCCTCATTGGGCTTCCCTGAGGGGTGTCCCCTTTCAGCGGTGGCCATGATCTTGGCAGATTGGACGTTCCATACCTACATAGCCGCCTTTGCCTCTGGACAACTTAAGCCGCACCGTGCGTACTGCAGCGCAACTGTTGCAGGCCTTTGGTGTGCTTTCCTGTTCCACGGACAGGCCTCAGCTTCCATTGGATGCTGACAAGACAGTGTAGGAGCGTTTTGCAATGCTTGGGTTGTCCTGTGATCGAAGCGGTGCGTGAGCTTGGGGGCATCCAATCCTTTGCGCCTCGGGTCCGCAATTCGGGCTTGGATGACAGATGCGCAGCCCTCAGTCCGCTCTGAGGCCCCTCAGCTTCTTGCCGCGGCGACCACCGCACTTCGTATCCGCCCTGGCAGTGTCAATTCTCAGGTGCGCGCCATTGCGCCCAGCTTTGCATCGCTAATTAGGGCAGACCCCGGACATGCGCACGGGACCTTCGCCGTATGGCAGTCAAACTGCCCATTTTTGTCTTGTCGGCAGCTGCATGGAGCCTTCACACAGCTTGTGACTGTGCTTGCACAGGTGGGCTGGTGCATCTTACAGCCGCCTTCCGACCTCGACCACGAAGGCGTGCCTGCAGCATAACTTTGTGATGATGCCCCTGCCCTTGCTGCACCGCCTTCTCGAACATGCCTGGCTTCAGCACACTGCCCGTTGCCATGTGCACCGCAATGCTATGGCTGATTTGCAGGGACTTGATCCGGCCCTTCTCGGAGCCGATGCCAGCAGATTGTCTGCCCTCGATGCGGCATGGTGCGCTGCTGCGCGAGCGGGTGCATTCATTTTCGGGCACCAATAGTCAATACTCGCATTTCGATCTGACACAGACAGGTTGCTGTGATGATTGCTTGTGTGTCAGACACTGTCGAGCACCGTATCTGGGGCCGCAAACTGGGTACTGCACCCTGTCCTCAAGGTGGAGAACAAAGTCCAGCTCCAACCACGACAACTCGTACGCATCGGTGGCGCTGGCATCCGCTGAAAACTGAACTCACCAACGGGAGCTGACGATGGTCGCCAGTCTAGCACTCCAGTTCAACGGGACCTCCTCAACAGAAGTCGCGATTGCTCCAGCTGCGTCAAAATCAGAAGACTTTCCGACTTTCCAGGGTCAGCCACAAGTCGGCATCCGGGCCGTCCGCCATAGTAGCTCCTGATTGCACCGCGGCAACGACGCTGGCCACATTGAGCGCATCCGTCCAGATCATACAAGGAAGCCCGGTATGCAGAGCCCAGCGTACCGCTGATGTCATCGCCGTCAGCTCCGTCCGCGGGGCGGATTGCAAAATGCCGGGTAGCATCAGGTTACCTCTGTAAAATGGGTGGACTTTGGTCTCTTGTAAACCGGTTTGTTTTACGAAATGTGAGAGTTGGACCCGTCATTTGACGGAGGGATTGGGCAATGCTTTCCGAATGCACTTTCCTGCATTTGGATTTTCTGAAAACCCATAGATCCCAGTAACAGTCTCGACGACACATGAACAACCCCTTCGTCTCAGAGGATGATGCCCCTGCTTGCCTTGTTTATCACCGCAATTCCTCAGCGCAATTCCTTCAGAGTAATTATATTGAGAATTGTCTGCACAGCCATGACCTCGCGTGGAAGCTTTCTATAGGTTTCGCATTGGACACAGTTGAATAGGGAATTTTAATACCCACGCAGTATGTACAGTCGTAAACAATACAGCACTTCTTGGGCATCCACCGACCTGCCGCAACTGAGAGCACAACGATTTTTCGACAAAGCTACGCGGATGCAGCAAACATGCCCGTGGCAAGCATCATCGTACTTGCACAGTGTTCTCCGAGAGCACGACAAGCAAGCAGTTTCAATCAGCATTTACCACATAGCACTTAGACCCAACAATAAGTTTCCGGCTATCACCAAATTCAAACCAGACATCATGCAAGCCAGGCATCAAGCATCATCTAGTCATCACAAATGTCTCTATCGACAAATTTCTGTGGACCATTTGGTGCTGCGCGGCTGCGTGCCCTGACTCAATCAACGAAGCCGCTCTACACCATGACTATGCCAAAACTTCGGACATTTACAAACTAACACAAACCGTGGCTGTAGCTGTTCTTGATGGATTCACAAAGCAATTCATTCCGTGCACTGAGGACGGCTGAGGCGGCGGCGGTTGATTGCAGGATCGGGGTGGTACCCTCTCGTGTAGAAGGATCTTGAAATCCGACGGATCCATAACATCCTCATCTCGCATTTTGGGAGCGAGGGTAGTTATCCTGCTTTGGGAAACGACAACTGAACTTCCGCATCAGACGCTCATAGCTCAGATGCTGGCTCCAACCGGTTAACGACACACTTCAAACAAAGTTTCGGTACCCAAATTTGCGAGTCTGCCCGGTCCAAAGGCAACGGCCGTGCAGGATGCACGGCTTAGCGATGTTTTTAAGGGCCTGACATATTTGCACCACCTCAGCAACTTACAGTTCGAAAGCATGGAACATGATTCAAACACAGAAGGCACAGCGTCACTACTTCACAAAATGACGGCTGAATCGCCGTTCCGAAATACAATTACTGTCCGTTGAGGCGCTGCTTCTGCCCCCTCTCTTCCCAGGTGCCGATGTTGAGCAAGTCCTGCAGAAAACACTGCACTGGGACTACACTGTAACACCAGGTCGATTCTGGCGATGCTTCTCGAACGAAGTTGCGACACGCTGCGACTCTGGGCATTATGCAACACTGAAATGTGAGGTCTCCTCATCGACATCGATGCTGGTCACCCTGAGCTCCGTTTGTGGGCCCGCGACAGCCGGCAATGTCTCGTCCTTGCAGGCTCAGCATCAGCTTTCGCCTTCACTGCATAGGAAAGCTGGAAACCTGCAGCGCAAAATAACCCTGGTCCCGCAGATGACGGCGGAGCCACGTTCCCACGAAGGGCAGCGCCCAGAAAGTCCAGGTTGGATGTGCGTGGCCCCAGCGTGTTGTGACGCTGCACTTGCCCTTGCGGCAATACCGATCAAATACCTTTTGCAGATTTGCAGTATGCAGACCGTGGGAGTTGGTTACGGTGCCAGTTGACCACATCCGAGATTGAACGAGACATGCCGAATTCTATGTCTTGTAATTAACACGATGACCCCAATGACCACCGCGACCACACCCAGGACCACGAGACCGAGACCAAAACGCCCAGGATCCCGACCACGACGAAGACCAAGACCACGATTACTCAATGGTTAGTTCCTTGTTATTTTCGTCAAGATCGCACTATGTTCACGATATCCGTTCAGATATGTGTGCTTCTCCACGAACTCTTACAATGTATGCCTTCATGTGCCTCAAATTTGTCAGTCTTGTGCAAGTATCAGTACAGGCGCGTGGGCGTATCGGAACACGCCCGGCAGGGCCTGCACACGTTTCGCGGCCAGGGTAGAGCGACCCCCGATCTCGTTCTTGCCCTGGAATACTTCCCCACGCTGGATCGCGGATAAAATGACTCTCTTATCTCTCTTCCTCCCGTAGAACACTTTCTTGGCAGGAGTCGCCTTGTACCCTAGCGATTATTTGACAATGAGAAGCCCGATACCTTGAGGGCAAAAGCTCAGAGTCCCGACTCTCAACGTCTTTCGCACTTATTCCTCATCGGCCAAACACCATTGGCCCGCGGTCCATTCGCGCTGGTATGCTCTCCAAACAAGATGTCCTCTATACTGCTGTTACTTTTGAGAGCGCACAAGTTAAATGACTTGGCCTAACCGTGTCAGCTCGACTCCGAGTGCACACTTCAGGGCAGGCCATGGACAACGAAGCGGGCTTCTATCGGCACGGGCGGTAGCAGTGGCCGCAGCAGTGGCCGCAGCAGTGGCCGTAGCCGCAGCAGCAGCAGCAGCAGCAGCAGCAGCAGCAGTGTCCCGTAGCAGTAGCAGCAGCAGTGCAGCAGCAGTGCAGAAGCAGGAGCAGCAGCAGGAGCAGGGGCAGGAGCAGCAGAAGCGGCCGGAGCAGTAGCCGGTTCGGGCGCGGGCACAGAAAGGCTAGAGCCGGCTGCAGGAAGGCGGGAAGACTGCTCCTAAACTTTACAAATTGCAGTAGCGAGTGAGAGGAAGCAGCAGCATGGCTACGACTCGGCATCCGCACTTGCAATTGGGAGCACTGACGGTCTGGCTCTGGTGCTGCTCGCAATGCCAGCCTCCCTTCTCTAAGTGTGGAGCCACCAGATGGGCGGTCAAGAGCACAGCTAGGCAGGTGCAAGCAGGTGCACCATCAGGCAGCCTACAGCCGTGCTGAATTGCTGGCCTGCAAGTCTTCTAGTGAGCTTACAGTTCAGATGCGGAGCGTACATCATGTCAGCTGGGAGCCAAGAACCTTAGCAAAAGCAAAAGCAGTAGCAATAGTGGTAGTCGGCGTCGTAGAAGCAAGTGTGTTGCATAGAGTAATCCGCCAGAATCCTCACAAGCCACTGATTTTGTGACATAACCCGGTCACTCACCTCCGATAAGGTGAGCATCCAGACATCGGACACATTCTGCAAGCGGCTGTGGAGGAGGCAGCGGCTGCTGACCACAAAATTCAACTATTGACTTGTCCCTCTAACCCCCCTTCCTCCCTCTTGACCCCCCACCCCCGCCGCAAACCAGAGAATCCCCCGCCCACCCTCCCCACAACAAAAACACCAAACCCTCTGAAGGTATCAGTCTTGTGCTGCCCCCCAGCCATCAGTGCAGCTCTGCAGCATGACTTTTCCCTCCACTCATTGTCACTCCTCCTTGTGGTCCTGGATACATCGGCAACTCCCTTAGTTAGCATGTCTGTGATCACCGTTATTCTTTATTCCGCGATTCCTTTCAGAAGGTGGAGTGATCTGCAACCGCGGGGCTCGTTCTTCAAGAAATGTACGGGAAGAATCGGCATTGGATACGTCTCAGAGCCTTCTTCCCTGGCACGTCCGAAGAGTTCATCCTGAAAGACGTGCGTTCGAAGACGCTGATGGCATGGGACAGTATCAAAGCAAACAGAGAGGGCCCATGATGTATCATGTGAAGCCGGAGGTGCCACCCGTGGAGCAACGAATTGGTCAGAGTCCAGTTGGATACCAGTCTTTACACGTGCGATTAGCAGAGAACGGAACTTGTTCAAGTCGAACCGACGAAACACAGCAGTCGGAAATGGAGCTGCATGCATTACCTTGAGGCCAGTTGCATGAACACTTGCGCTCCCTTGCAATTGTTCTTAGGGATATTCGACTGTGGCGAGCAGCTAAGACTCGTACAACCAGCCGAGGATACTTCTTTGGATCCCACTCGCGCGGTGTAACCATCCCGAAATGAATAACCACGATGGGTCGCGTAGAAAACAAATGCACGGAACGTATCAACTGCTCGTTAATCAGGGCCCATTTCGTTCGGCTTGGCGAACTCCCGATGAAGTTTACGAATGCCTCTTCCAACCAGCCATCTCTGTATAGCCTCGCGTAGTTGTTGCTGAACCCTTCACTGATCCATGCGTCCACCATCGAGGCCAGTGATTGGACGCTCATGGCATCCGCTCCTGCCTCCGGCAAATTCAAGGCCGGGCCCGAACAAAGGCCTGCCACAGCCTTCCACTGCTCCCGATCCCATGGTTCACCTTGCTTTGCGCTCTCGAAGACATCACAAGACGTGACTTTTGGAGACGCCGAGTGCTTCCTGACCGCCGGTGACACATGCGAGACGAAGTCTGAAGTTGGATCAACTTCGCATTCACAGTGCTTCCCCGCATCTCCTGGAGCAAGGGTGGCAGGGCAACTACAACTCCATGATCCATGGTGTGTCTGACTAGTTTTTGGCCCAACACATCGAGCTCTCGGTGGAACTAGGCCCAGGCGTCTCCTGGAGCCGGGTCTCCAAGGTCTGTAGTGCACTTGACAAGTTGCAGGTGCTGGTGTCGTTGGTGCTGCAGGATCTTCCAACGCTTGCCATTCCCCCAACGTATGCGGCCCGGACATTCACACGACATGAACTGACTGGCGCAAAAGACCCACTCCAGATCTTCACGTGGCCTCGAACCCAACACTTCACATTCACATACCTTCGAGTTGTCACCTGGTGCCGGGTCACCAAGCGCTATGAAGTCGCACTGCCACGGGCCCTCTTTTGGCTCAAAGACTTCGAACTTGTCAGGAGTTCCCCAACGCATACGACCGCCACATTCACATTTCTGAAACTGCCCGGAGCAGAACTCCCAAACGACTTGCGGTGGGGTCTGGCTTGTTCTGCTTCCTAAGATATCAACGCAAAGTGGACAAGCAGCCTAACTCTCCGACACCACAACTTACAAACCACAGCGTCTGCCAATCCAGGGGCTTTACTTTAGCAGCAGAGATGCTGGCAGTTTGTCTCGGACTGGTGTTGGTAGTCGTTTCAAGCGCAAGTGACCTGGACATTCGGGCCACACAGCACTACAAACATCAATGAACCTGCTAGCTACGGTCCTTTGTTCTGTGCAGCTTGGCAGCAGTTGGGTGCTGCGCGTCGGGCTTCGATTCTCACGTTCTCCAGCCTTGACCTTCTGTGCGAAGAGTTAGAGAGCGACAGTGTTCTCGACGATATTTCCCAGACACACGATGCCGATTTAGCAGCTGATGGAGTGCTGAAACTTCATACACTAACAGCTTCATACGTTGTTGCTATTCACGTCTGGTTCAGCTCTGGAGCGACGACAGCGCCACGAGCTTCACGCACATAGCGAGGATCGCGCGCGTCTTCTGTTGTCAACCAGGCAACCTTGAAAAAAAAGGAATGCCTCTCAATCTCTGCACGAAAAACACTGCCGTCAAGTCTCCTGCCACAATGCGAAGCCAGCTGCTATGCTCAAACTGATCGCAGCCGACCAGCGGCAGCAGCATACCTCTGCACACGGCTCCACAGAACGTCCGAAGTGTTTCCAAACGTAAGGCCGCCAAGTCGAGCTAGTCGCATCTCAGGTTTTGGTTCCAGGGGCTCAGCTGTTGCTCGTGATGAGCCAAAATCGACGAAGCAACTGTGACCGGGTGAGCCGATGCCGCTGAGGACTCTGCCGTGACCCCAATGGCTAGATTGACTAGGGTTTGTCAAAGCACACGTTCTTGACAGGTTTCGTGCTTTCCTTCTCTGCGAGCTATACCTGGGGCATTGTTGCAAGTCCGCCGAAGAGCGTCATTTCAAGTTCTGCTTAATACTGTTTCTCGTAAACACCTGGTACAGCCTTGCATATTGTTGTCCTCAGTCAAACAAGGAAGGACTTACTGCCGATTCGAAGCTAAACAATGTCGCGTTTTCCTAACTGTCTCAGAAGGACCACGAAGCACTGGGGACATACATCAGGGTTAGGCCCTACGCGAGAGCAAAACTAGCACAGCCCAGTCCAAGTCCAAACGAAGGCTCATCGAAAGCTGGGCCTTGTTGAAAATCGTCGCCTTCCTTCTGCCCATTCGAGCATTCCATGCTGTGCCATCCCGACTTGACGTGCCCTCAGAGACAATGGCACCACATCGACTCCACAAAGGCCGCTGCTGCCATGCTTCGGAGGAGGTTTGTTTCGGGAGATTGCAAGACCGTTTGTGGACAACCCATGCCACGCATCGTCCTGTCGTGCTCTCTATTGTCGTTGCTCTGCATGGTGGCTTCGCGCATGTTTGCAGCGATTCAGATCAGGAGTCAAGAAAACCCTCGCACATGCCGGAAAACAGCTGGTGCATGCTCTGGCGGTACCTCTTATGACTCTCAAGAATACAGCCTGCATTTTGGCGGCCAGAGTCCAGTCCGGTTGCAGGTTTCGTGAGATGCATGCTAGGATCTCATCCCGTATGCAAGCAGGGTGCACCGTTTCATGAATTGCGAACTGTCATGGACTCCATGCTGCGGTAAGAAGAAAGTTGGGCGTACTCCTGCATGTTGCTCTTGAAAACCCTGCAACGCCTTTTTCCCCTTAGAGTAGTCCTCCCAGTCGTATGTCAGGAACATTTTGTAGTATAATTTTCTTCCGCTGCATTAATTCCTCCGCTAGCCAGGCCACGCAATGCACTTGTCGGTACCCCGCGTCCCCGCATAAAGGTATAAGCAAGTGCGACAACACTATGTTCCTGCCGATGCTCACGGAAAGGCGTTTCAGATTAAGAATTTGTACCTGCGGACCACTCACGCTGCAAGTGTTGCTCTAGACTTTGTATCTGCTCAGCAGCTGTCAAAAGCATCTTGGGCCATGTCCGCGGTCCTTGAGACAAACATCCCTCTCTAAAACACGGCTACGGAAGGCACAGTCCGGTTGCAGGTATGCAAGCTGGGTGCACCGTTTCAGGAACTGCGAGTTGTGCTGGACTACATGCTGCGGTAAGACGAAAGTTGGTCGTACTCCTGCATGTTGCTCTTGAAGACCTTGCACCCCCTTTTCCCGCTTAGGCTCCTCCTCCCAGTCGTCCGTCCGGAACATTATAGTAGTATAATTCTTTCGCTGGATTCATTCCTCCGCTACTGTAGCCAAGCCACGTAAAATGCACTTGTCGGTACTCCGCGTCCCCCGCATGAAGGTCTAAACAAGTGCGACAAAATTTTATTCCTGCCGATGCTCACGGAAAGGCGTTTCAGACTCAATAATCCCATTGAATAACCCCAATTACAGCGGAGTGGCTGTCATTGGGCTCACATGAAGACGCCAGAAAACCTGATAGAGCTGTAGATGGGGGCATTGAACAAAAGATTCTGATTCGAGCTGTTTGTGGGTGGCTGCGTTTTCAGGCTTAGGGGTGGCATAGAGCTCCAGATCTCTGCTGAGACGGGAGCCAAATGCGTTTCGGAGGGGTGGGGAAATGCATTTGGCGTCGCTGAAGCAGCTCCTAAATGCGTTTTCCAAGCCTTGAAAAATGCATTAGAGACTCCCTGGAGCTGAAGCATTTGCAGCAGTTTTTTGTTTGGTTTAAGGACGGTATGGAGCTCCAGATCTGCTGAAACGGAAGCCAAATGCGTTTAGGAGGGGTCGGGAAATGCATTTGGCGTGGGTTTGAAAGCTTAGGGAGCTCGATTTCGGTTCGGTAGGGGGCGACAGGAGCACAGGCAAAGCTGAAGCAGCCTTTAAATGCGTCCAAGCCTTGAAAAATGCATTACTGCAGGGGCTCCCTGGAACTGAAGCATTTGCAGCATGGATTTCGGTTTTAGGGGTGGCATGGAGCTCCAGATCTGCTGAAACGGAAGCCAAATGCGTTTAGAAGGGGTCGGGAAGTGCATTTGGCGTGGGTTTAGAGGCTTAGGGAGCTCGATTTCGGTTCGGGATAAGGGGGCGACAAGAGCGCCGGCAACTGCCGCAACCCGTCGCAGAACCGCTCCCATGGCGGAACCGCCCCGGAACTTGAACCCATCGCGGAACTGCCCCGGAACCTGCCGACCCTAACCTGCCGGAACCCATCGCGGAACCGCTCCCAGAACCCATCGCGGAACCGCCCCGGAACCTGCAGGAACCCTTCGCGGAACCGCCCCGGAACCTGCCGGAACCCATCCCATAACACACTCCCGGAACCCATCGCGGAACCGCCCCGAACCTGCCTCAACCCATCGCAGCAACCGCCCTGCCGGAACACATCGCGGAACCGCTCCGGAACCTGCCTGTCGTGGAACCGCGCCGGAACCTGCCAGAACACATCGCGGAACCGCCCCGCAACCTGCTGGGACACGTCGCGGAACCGCCCCAGAACCTGCCGGAACACATCGCGGAACCGCCCCGGAACCTCCCGCAACCCATCGCGGAACCGCCCCGGAACCTTTCGGAATTATTGCGGAAAACACATCTGCCGGAACCCGTCGCGGAACCACGCCGGAACCTGCCGGAACCCATTGCGGAACCGCCCGGAACCTCCGGAAACGATCGCGGAACCGCACCGGAAGCTGCCGGAACCCATCGCGGAACCGCCCCGAAACCTCCCAGAACCCATCGCGGAACCGCGGAACCACCCCGAAACCTGCTGGAAGACGTCGCGAACCGCCCCGCAACCTGTCGGAACGCATCGTGGAACCGCCCCGGAACCTGCCGGAACCCATCGCGGAACCGCCCCGGAACTGCCGGAACCCATCGCGGAACCGCCCGATCGCGGAACCGCCCCGGAACGTGCCGGAACCCATCGCGGAACTGCCCCGAACCTGCCGGAACCCATCGTTGAACTGAACCGCCCCGGAACTTGCCGGAACGCATCGCGGAACCGCCCGGGAACCTGCCGGAACCCATCGCGGAACCGCCCCGAAACCTACCGGAACCCATCGCGGAACCGCCCCAAAACCTGCGAAACCCGTCGCGGAACCGCCCCGGAACGTGCCGGAACCCATCGCGGAACCGCCCGATTGCAGAACCGCCCCGGACGTGCCGGAACCCATCACGGAACCGCCCCGGCCCGTCGGAACCGCCCCGGAACCTGCCGGAACCTATCGGGGAACCGCCCGGAACCTGCTACAGCCCTTGCCCAATCTGCCCCAAACCTTATTCCGGCTGAAGACCCCATAGCTTACGCTGCTGGGGAAAAAAATGGTACAAAATGTTGCTGCAGACGTTAATTAAGTGTATGTGCTCAGAAGCTGTCAAGGGCATCTTAGGCCATGTCCGCAGTCCTTGAGAATGACATCCCACTCTGAAAAACGGCACATTCCGGCTGCAGGTATGCAAGTTGGGTGCACCGTTTCAGGAACTGCGAATTGTGCTGGACTACATGCTGTGGTGAGAAGAAAGTTGGGCGTACTCCTGCATGTTGCTCTTGAAAACCCTGCAACGCCTTTTTCCCCTTAGAGTAGTCCTCCCAGTCGTACGTCAGGAACATTTTTATTGTAGTATAATTTTCTTCCGCTGGATTGATTCCTCCGCTAGCCAGGCCACGGAATGCACTTGTCGGTACTCGGCGTCCTCCGCATAAAGGTATAAGCAAGTGCCACAACAAAACTATGTTCCTGCCGATGCCCTTTCAGATTAAGAATCTGTACTTGCGGACCCCGCATGCTGCACATGTTGCTGTAGACGTTAAGTATCCCCATCTTAAATACGGCTACGGAAGGCATCCCCGGGCCGAAAGTTTCGAGCTACATGTGTATTATCTAACATGCAGGCTCTTGCGGAGTAGCGGAGTCCCTCAAAGTGACGGGGTAATGTCTACCCCGCTTAAAAAAAAAAATACCGTTTAGTTCCGGAGGCGGCCCCAGGGCTCACATGTGTTCGGAGTCTATGGGGAAATGGATGGGTACTGTAGCATGTGCAAGCTAGTCGAACTATCGGCCCGGCGCAGTATGCACTCACGGGCTCCCAGGCAAACAGACTTACTTCTCTGTCATTCTTCCTCTGCTGCATGACCGGTCCCGTTCCACTTGCGACTCGCTGGCGTCAGTGTCTCGACCTCAACACGGGATCGTCTGCGAGCAACCCTTCTCTGACATGCGTCCTGTCGCAAACATTTGCAAACCAATGCTCTGGCACGGAGCTGTCATAGCTGCCACTTGTGGTACAGATGTTTTTGGCAAGATCATTGTCGGTCCTCGGTGGTGCACAAGCGCAAACAAGGTTTCTCGGCTGTTCTGCTTTCACGGCAATCTTGATGTCCTTAACAATGGTTGACCTGAGCCTCCAAGAACCTTCTGGATTCTGAATCATGCCTTTCGAGCTCATGAAGTCGCCGGTGCAATCCTCACGTTCACACCCCAGCGTCCGTGGCTCCAGCTAAATGCCATGCATCTGCAAGATTTACCCGGTAGTGAGGCTCGCTCAACCTTTCCAATGCAGTGAAGAGGTTCTGCATCCGATTGCTCTGCAGCACAGTCCGAAAGCCTGCAGCTTCTGTCCAGCAATTAGTCACTTGGTCTTGTGCTGACCGAATTGAAGGTATGGCTCGCCTAATGCCGGCTTTGCTTGCATCGCTTATTCGAAGGACGGTCTGCAGAATTGCTGTCGCAGCTTCGAGTGATGCGGATCTGTTTCCACCAGCCTTACACAAGGAGTCTCCGTCAGGCACTCCGACGTGGGCTTGTTCATCCCTTGCCAATCTCACAAGGAGCGCGAAGAGCGGCCAACCGGACAAAATCACTGATTCCCAGGAGATTGAGAAGATGAGAGGTAGAAAAACAGTGCTCTCCGCACCCTCTGTTGTCCTTTCAATTCTGGAGCTCGGCTCGAGCAAGAGAAGGACGAGCAACTGCAGGCATAGTTCACCAAGCACAAAAGGCTCAGATTGACTGTCGGTCTGGAAAAATGCAAGAAGCGCCCCGGCAAGCTCGCCAACAGCTTCTACATCATCTTCTGGTGTAGACAGAAACGCGACCAGCTGCGATCTAGCAAGCTGCCACGGACCACTCCGAAGATGCCCCAATGGTTCAACTTCTGTTTGAGTAGTGTGCCGTGATGCTGACAGCAGTGAGTCATATAACACCTCCACCATCGTGTCACCCCACAGTTTTAGATTCCGTCCGGCTGCAAAGCCATCTTTGTTTCCCATATCAAACGGATACCCTGCAGCTGACAGAAAATCATGGACAGGCCGCTTGTATAAAGCGTTTTTGACTGTATGTGTAAGCCACAAGAATTCTTGCACAACCCGTCTGTCAAGAAACGGATACCTTGCTTCGATCCCATGGCTCCCGGCCACAACTTCTTCTTTCATCAAGTAGTCTCGTTGCGTCCCCAGGAAAACGGATCGCCAAGGGAATATGGATGCTAGCTCCTCTGGAAACAAGCCACCGAAGGAACTGTGAGGAAAATATTTGACGCCAGCAAAGCCATAGTCTGAGATGATTTCGTCTGCTCCTGCCCCCGAAAGGTAGACCAGAATTCCAGATTGCCGACAACGCCTGAATATTGCAGACAGGCCAGTGGCAGCACCATCTTCTTGAACGGATCCTCCTGCCCAATTGCTCCTTCCGTATCGGAATGGCTCAGAAGTCAGCTCAAGCCAAGATCGCTCTGCCTGAAAGTCTTGAAGTGACAGGCTTAGAAGGAAGGCTCGGGAAACCGACCTGTTGTGAGAGAGACGCCTGTCAATGAGATCAGGGAGCTCCTCAGCGGCAACAGTGAAATAGTTCACTGAATGTGCAGCAGCTTCAGCTTCGAGGGCCACGTGTAAAGCCCCAGAATCGTATCCACTACTCAGTCCGACAAAGATGGGATGGTTTGAAGCAGCGACACGTTTCCAAACGGCTTTGCTGAATGCAGCCTGCCAGTCCTGCGTCGAAGTCTTAAATTGGCGCAGATCGAACTCATGCACGGAGTGATGCTTGACCGATGTGACCACAACCGCACCAAGCTGTGGAGCTTCTGCGTTGAAGCTGAGGGTAAGCTGCAGTACCTTCGAAACCCGGCTACTGGCTTCAGGCAAAAAGGAAAGCCACATCACGACAGATGGGAGGATGCCGCTAACGACAATGACTCTGATGCCTTTACGGCACCCACGAACCATAGAAGACATCCAGCAATCCTACCTACTTGCCGAGTTTTTGTGTGGACTTCCCACGCTTTGAATTCGTTGCTTCTTTCTGGGAAGCTGTTCGGATATGCCACTTCACAAAACTTGAGAACGCCTGGTTGTCTGGACCCCAGGTCGTTCAAGGGCAATCCCTCAGCAAGGTTATTCACACTGGATACAGGAACGGATCGGGGCCCCTGTCGAAAGGCTGACTGCGGCGTCTTGCCATGTGCGGTCCACTGGTCAAATAACCACGTTGTGAAGCGGTGCAGAATGGGCCCGCAAGGAAGGTTCGATCATGTGAAGTTGAACATGTCTTCGTCGATGGATGTGCTTTAGGTGTGTATTTCAGTTGTGTGATCACGCCCGCAGATGTTTGCAGATGTCGGCTCAGGTGATCGGATTGGTGCCACGAGGCAGCACCTAACCTACGACATCTAGCCGTTTTCGCCGCTTCCAGCTTGGACATCTGCTACATTTACATGAGATGCATCAGCGACTCGGCACCGGCATCTAACCAACATGGTGAGCATGTCCAAAGTTGTTCCGCTGTTCGCCTCGTTGGGTCTGGCAGCTCGAATTTCATTTTCCGGGATTCCGAGTCGCAGCAGGGCCTCAGCAAAGCTCGCTGGATGGATGCGAGCCATGAGCTACACAGTTGGTGCTTGGGAGCAAGCCGACCGGTATGAAGATGCATGCAATCCCTCGTAGAAGGAGTACCTCCCGAGACGTATTCTGTTGAGGTCTTCGCTCGAACACAAGCAAAGGCGAGCGCGAAGGTCACCAAAGAGGCTTGGTGCCAAAGACATCAGTGCTCAAGACTGCCACCTGCAGATTCTGTCTAGGCACCACAACGATAGCAACTACTTGAGGGCCAGGGGCATGGAGAACGAAAGCTCGGTCTTTTTTAACAGAAGGACTCAACGGCTACACACACGCAAACGCA
>CAJNDV010034130.1:93691-128070 GCA_905221635.1 Symbiodinium sp. CCMP2456
CAAAACACAGGCTTTCGTATGAACCGTTCAATTTAGCCCCCCGCCCCCCCCTCCCCCCCTAAATTGATACTATCAATAATACGCTGGTTTCTGGCCCTGGACTGCCTCCTTGCCAAAGCAAGACTAAACTCAAGCTCTGCTACGCGAGCTTTCGTGATAAACATGCAAGTCTTCCACTCGCCGGGGCCCCAACAGCAACAGCAAAGCCAACAACATCACGCCTACATGTTTCTCATGTCTGACCTTTAACCAGGGATCGGAGGGCATTCAATTGCTGAGCTCCTGCAGAGTTTGACCACCGGAATCAGCCTGCATAGTTTGACATTTGACTGTCGAAGCAGAGACATGTAGACACCTTGAGTTTGAGATCTTGCAAAGTGCTTTCCAGCAGGGTCTCAGAGTGTTTTCAATGGCTTTCTCCATCCATTTCCCTTATTTTCGTTAATATACGTATTTCGAGCTGACGGCCAGGTGCAAGCCTGTTGCCCCATCTTGCACCCGTCTCTATAGTTATCGACATAGGCTGGGTGCGTGCGCCGGCGTGCCACTCCTTGGGTCTCCTATTATTTCATCACTCTGTTGAAATGAGGCTTTTCTGCAACGGACTGCCCCACTGCAAGTGGGGTCTTTGTTGTTGTTGTGGTTGCACCCTGACAGCTAAACTACGGTCACTAAGGGTTCTCTGAGGAATTGTCTACTTGAAAGTTCTAGCCAGGCGAGAGAAGCCGGGGGGCGCAGGGGCACGTACGTGCGGCCAACAACAACAACAACAACCAACCACAACAACAACAACAACAACAACAACAACAACAACGACAACAACAACAACAACAATAACAGTCTTTGCAAATGAACGCTGTGCGAGCGTGCTCTGCGCGTGGCGGGCGTATTGCCAAACCTGCACTCATGTGAAGCGGAGATAAGCTGACGCAATAGTAACGATGATGTACAAAGAAATTGCATGGCAGCACCTTGTATAACACAACAGCAACAACGACAACGACAACGACAATGACAGCGACAGCGACAACGACAACGACGACGACAACAACGACAACAACGACAACAACAAACAACGAAAAGCAACGACAATAAACATCACAAATAAAGGCGAGTGACAACAAGCAGCGACAAGCAGCAGCAAGCAACCAGCAACGACACAAAACAAGAAACGACCTAAACAAAAACACAAATAACGACGACGACGACCACGACGACGACGACGACCACAACAACACACAGCTTTGTAGTTAAACACTGGTTTCCGCAACAGAAAACACAATACAGTATCAAACACCTTGGGCTGCTCAGCGGACCATACGTACTAGTTACTCAGATGTGGGCATGATCCGGCATTTCAGGAATGAGGAAGGCATATTTCTTAGACAATGCAGGGGCATCGAAGCTGACAGCCTGGTTGTATGGACTACATGCAAAACACCGTGAGATGGTGTGGCCGATCGAAAGCCAAGAGAAAGTGCCCGAAGACTTTAGGCAAAGCCTTCCCTCTTCTCATATGCGAACGGAGCAGAGCTTCCGAGCTGAGAGCAATAGGAAGCTTTTTCGCCCCCGGGGCATCTCAACCGCCCTCGTGCAAACAGCATTGGTCGGCTCATTTCGAAAGAGCTGGCCCGCAGCAGCGCTAAACGGCAGCGTCTGCACAGCACCCATCCGTCACATGATGGTATTGGTGATACTGAGACTGAGAAGAAGATCTTCATGCGTCTAGGGATCTTCATGATGGACACTGTTCTTGGAACGCAGCTGCCGAGTGACCGCCCATGGCCAAAAGAGCTGTTGCGCAGCGAGGCAGGCGTGGTCCCTTGTTGGAACGTTTGCGGTCTTCGTGCTTGACGCTTGAAAACAAGCACCTGTAGAGCCTTTGCCGGTTCAAAGCCAAATTGCAGATTACGGAGACTGGGAAAGCCCACATCCTGAAGGAGAAAACACGAGCACACTCGTGCTTTCATCTCCGCCACTGAGTCGAGGGCTTGGCTGTCCAGATCCACAACCACAAGAGCAAACTCCTGAGCTGGAGTTTGCAACATCTGGTGCAAAGGCCATCTGTTCGTTGAACCTGTTCTATACTGTCGCGCTCCAAACACAAACTCACTCTTTTCCTGAGACTCACACGCCATCCAAGGTTTGAGGAAAACGAGGTCCCAGATGCAAATATGCTGGTAGCAAGCACCTGTCTGGCTCAGGTGGGTGTGCTGGATTCAGCGTTTTGAAATGCCTGCGTAGTGGAGTCTTGGGAGCTGACTCGCCGTCTGACCGATACAGATGTCGATCCTCAAAACCCTGCGGAACCTGGCAGGATCTGCATGACTGGCATGCCGAAGCACATCTAAGCTTCCTTGAGCGTCGCATCTGAATGCCTGCCGTGCGTTGTAGATCTCGCCGTTATATACAGCTACCACCTGGGGTTAGTTTTAAGCACCAAGCAGACAGAGGACGAACTGGCCACAGAGCGACATCTCTCTGATCTTCCGTTCCTTCCCCTTCTCGAACGGCTGCCACACGCGTTCGCCCGTCCTTGCGAAATCACAAAACAATCGAAAGCACGATGCTGAACACGTTCCCATCTGAGGGTGTGACATGTGAAGGAGATTGTGCACGAACACAAATGGACCCTTTCGGAGAGTCTGTGTTCCTTGGCACCAGGCTTCACTTGCCTGCAGAAGGCCGGAGAAATCTCACATGACCTTGCGACCTGCATCACAGCGCTGTGGCCCCAGCCGTCCGGTCCTCTAGGAAGTAAGAAATAGTTCACCACCTTACAGGCAACTTCAACAGCTCCCCCGATTGACAAGGTTGTACGTTACCTAAGGCTCGGGTCCGTAAGATTCGATAGAAGCCAAGATGTCACCAGAAAGCTGCACATGCTGACCTGCCGGACTGACACCAGCTAGACTCGACTGAACCTGACGTTCACGTACGTCTGCAGGCTGCAGTTTCCGCCTGTTCGTGAGCTCCCTCGGATCCAGTCTACATCAGCGGCGCTGGCTGGATCTCGTTGTGCAATTGGAAAAACTTTTCGTGCGAGCATGACTCCTGCGTAGAAGCTTTCATGTCTAGAGTCTAGATTTGCCGCAAGATCTCCAGAGGCTAAGTGTAGAAGCCTGCTCGCAGTGCAGGTTAGATTCTCGACTCGATGCTTTGAGAAGAAGAGCAAACGCGATCGAGCGCAAGGGCAAGATGTCCCTTCTTGTTGACAGAGCTAGCTTCACTCGCAAGCACAAGTTACACAGCTCTTCCAGAACTATCAGCTTGCGGCTTTTGCCTTGCACCAATCGTGAAAAGCGTGGACTCATCCATTGGGCGGATGTCCTGAATCCAGAGGTCCACTGTCTACAGTAGGCCGTAGGGCTCAACATGTCCCGCGTTTTCTCACCTCGAGACATCAAGCCGTCTGAGGCTGAGCTCTCATGCCTGGCAGGACCATGGCCATGCAGGACGATATCCTAAGACACCTCAAGGCCTCTGCTTCGGCTGCTGTGCAAAACTATTTTCATACGCTTTCGGTCCATCGTCACGACAACTGGAGCCCCCTCGCAGCGAGAAAGGACTTCACAGCCGGATAGTTTTGCAGCTCGGTCACAAACATAGTCTTCACGCGGGGATCAGCCAGGCATTTTTTCGGGTTTTGCAAGACCCGCATAAACTCGGGGTGATCCTTCAAGAAAGATTGCAAAGCCTCTGCCGGATTCACGGCTTCATCCTCGCCTTGACGTCCTTCAGGAGCAGAAGCTCCCTCTGCAACCCGAGTCTCCTCCCGTGCATCGGATGGATCGGGGTCGGAGCGACCAGTGGCACCTGGAGCCGAAGAGCGCTCTTCTGCACGCTCGAGCCACTGCTTTTCCTGTAGCTTCTCTTGCTGCTGTTTCAGACGCTTTGCCTTCCGGTCAGACTCGAACTTCTCGAGGAAGTCCTGCCGCTTCCGCTTCAAGGCTGCAGCATCAAACTCCCAGTCCATTTTCGCGTCATCCCCGGGAGGTTCCGCGGAGTCAAGCTCAACGACGGAAGCCCATTCTGCACTGGCATCAAGATCAGCTGCTGCGTCGAGCAAGCCAACCACGTCTGCCATTGCATGTGCATTTTCATCTGGGTAGTCTTTCCTTGTTGCATTGGAAGTGCCGTTCAGGGAAGCTTCTGCTGTGGTTTCTTGTGCTGAATTTGAGCTCCGTCCTGCCCTTGCAGGCTGCTCGAACAATCGAGCAGGGAGCACTGAGGGGAGCGGATCTAGTGACTTTGCAGATGCCTCCTCCCGCAGGTGCTGGACGGCTTTCATGCTGCTACCAACCTGCTCGTGGATGTCGGGACTATTCGGCGCATGCTGCAGAGCGAGCAAGAGCTCTTCGAGCAAGCTCTGCGTCGAACTAGCCCCAGCAACAACCTGAAGGAAGACGGTTGCAGAGGGACAGTGGCCAATAACCACACGCGACAGTGAGATAAGGGAATCTGCAGCTCGGAGCCAGCTGGCGAATTCCTCAAGAGCTGCGACCTCCTCTTCGGACCCTCTCTCTGCTGAGCGGCAATGCTGGCAACAGACCTGGAGTTCCATGGCAATCCTGTGTGCACAATGTCCCAGCTTGAAGGCACTGCTTATACTCACCCGCACCTCTCCATCACATGCATCCCCAGCGCTGAAAATCAAGCTGAGGCAAAGCCATTGCGGCGTGCAGAGGCCTAAAAGAAGCTCCAATGCCGCGCATATAGTCGAGACACCTGCAGGAGAACCTTCATCGGGACCTTTGTTAATCAAGAGATTCACGGCTTTGGCGACCATTCTGCATTTCGGCACGGAGTGGGATGATGGTGAGGCAAACATCAAGGCCAGCAGCCTGATGGACTGGGAGAATGCCATTGGAGGCAAAGAGGTGGCAGGTGAATGCGCGAGGACTGACTGGCAAAGCGTCTCTATTTGATGCTCTGTCAGAGCCATTCTGGCAGCAGGGCCCAGCGATCCGAAATGCGCCAGCAGCAGCAGCAGGCGCGAAACAGCACGAGCATCGCGCGGATCACGAGCTGCACCGCCACTGATGTCATCACTGCCTTCTGATTCCAGGACAACACCATTTAGAGCAGCCTCCGCTAGTCTTCGAATAACCACCAGAATGGGCAGTCCAGCGACAGTCAGCTTTTCCAATACTCTTGCAGTACAAAGATGTAGAAAAGCATCCGACGTCAGAGCGCACTCAGCAGCCATTGCCAGAAGCTCCGCAACATC
This sequence comes from Symbiodinium sp. CCMP2456, assembly GCA_905221635.1. Lineage (NCBI taxonomy): Eukaryota > Dinophyceae > Suessiales > Symbiodiniaceae > Symbiodinium > Symbiodinium sp. CCMP2456. The sequence continues at coordinate 98,922 of CAJNDV010034130.1, forward strand.
GTCTAGGGACAGCCGCTCTCTGCGTTGGTTCACCATCTCGACCAATCCTAAAGCATGAGCTGCCGCTGCCTCCCGGTCCGCTGCGAGAGCTCGCACCAATGGATCTGCAGAGCTGCGAGAAGCATCCTCCCAGTCCTGCACCTCGGAAGTTCTACTCCAAAACTGACCGCATGCCTCACGGCCGGCTATCTGACTCGGGGACACAGGCCGCAAGGTCACCATGCCTGCATTTCCCGTGCGAGTTCCAGTCGGCATCAGCACGAACTGGGACTGCAAGCTGTCCCCAGGCCCGGGCTGAGAGCTGGAAAAGAGGAGGTTGAACTGATGCGATGTTCTGGGAAGTACTGGCTTCAGGCTCCCACACGTCGCCAGAAGCAACATGCCTCCCGCAAAATTCGTCGGCAGAACACGAGCGTGCCGGAGCAAAGGAAGCAGAAGCTGCCCGCCAGCTGCGTCAGGGAAGCTCTGAAACCAAAGCCGGAATACACGACAGACCCACACGATGCAGTGTCGCCATAACAGCCTGAACTCTGGATCACTGTTGAAGCCGCCACGAGGCGCCAGTCCAAACAATCCAGATGTCAGCCGCTGCGATAGCAGAAGCAGTGTTTGGCACAACTCGGTGTGTCTGTAATGAGACAAGCCGGCATCCCTAAGCCCGCCAAGGAGGTGTGCACAGGTCTGCAGCGCTGCCTCTAACAATTGAGCATGTGAGCGGCGTGTCGCGTAGATGAGAGCTATGGCCTTCTTTTCTTCTCGAAGGATACTGGCCTCTAAGTTCAGGCTGAAGGCTCCAGCACATCGAATCAGCCAAGGAACCAATTGAGCCAATCCATCTCTGCCGCCGTCGGCTTCAACAATAGCAAGCGCCTCTTTCGGACTGGCTGCCCTGCGGCAAAGTACACGCATTGCAAGCAGCGGGAGCTCCGTAAGGTCCTCACTGGGATAGCGCTCCAAGTGGTCGTCGAGGTCGGCATGCTCTTCTCCAGCATTGAAGTCAACCTCTGGCACGTCGACACCACTCGCCGCAGAATGTCCTCCCAAGACCAGAGCTAGTCGCCTGCTTCCACGCTCTTCGTTGGTCGAGCGCTTCAATGAACGAGGACCTCTATTGAGAACCAGGCTTGCCATGAGCTTGGCACTGGTCACCGAAGTCTGTGCGTTGGCATCGGAGTCTTCCTGTCGCCATGGGCGCAGTTGAGCGGCCAACTCCTTGAGATTCTTCAAGAACTCGAAGTCGGCACTGCGTCGGCCAAAGCGGACAGCCTTGCCAAGCCCACCCTCGGCACCTTCACTGTCCAATGCGAATTCCAGCAGAGCACTGGGGTCTGCTGACTCGTCTGCCTCTGGCTCCAAAACCCTGACAGCCCGCAACACCAAGGCCAGCACTCTGGCTCCAAATCGTTCTGCAGCAGCACCGGAGGGGTCAGATAAGACCAAGGCGTGGAGAATCGCGACGAGATGGCGAAGTGAAGGTTGAACCTGAGATGCCCGGCTTCCACTTGGAGTGGCTTCATCCAGACGTCCCTCGATTTGTCGCAGAAGCCACTCAGCGAAGAATACCGATCGAAATGCCTGTACGACTGCACAGCGACCTGCAGAACCTCTGACACAAAGCCGATGCAAAGCAGCCAGCCCTGGGCAAGCATGCTCTTCTGGCAAAAGGCCGCCACGGCCCTTGGACCTCGTGCGTCTCAAGGCTATGAATTTGAAAAACAATCCAACAAACACATTGTCAAAAGACAGAAGCAATCTCTTGGCCGTGTTCCCCACCTCGTGGCAGCCACCAGAAGAAGCGAAAGTCGCAGAGCGCGTACGTGAGTGGCAGCCAGGGTGCCCAAGTGCGGCGCGGCCAAGTCTTTGACAAGAGCTGCAGGAAAGCGCGGCACTGCTGGCAACTTCTTGTGCGCCACCCCACACTCAAGAAGATTCAGCCTCGCAAGCTGCTGAACTGGGCAAAATTTTTGCAGGTTCTAGCTAGCGGTCCTCAGTTCACAATGTACCGTGTACCCAAATCAGGTGCCCTGTTGCAGCCAGAGCGCAAGGTAGTGTACGTAGCATTGTCGGCAGCCAGGAACTGTGGACCACCCGAACAAGAGAGCAGCAGGCACATCAGTCGCTGGATTGGTCGGAAGAGCAACAAGCGGTCATATGGGTGAACACGGGCAAGGCGACGGAGCAAAACAGAAAGCCCAGGCAATAGACGTCGTCCTGTCATGAATGACTCCAGGAACCCGTACAAATGGCATTGGCCTTGTGCAAACGGATCACTTGCCAGTATTCCTGTTCCACAGCCTCCAAAGATTACACCTGGAAGCTTGGAAGCCGAATCATCCACGAGCTGGCTGCCAGGTATATCATCAAAAGGCCAAGAGCTGCCAGGCTCAGGATCTTGCACATTGGTTGGCTGGCTCAAGTCTTCGAGGTGCACCGTGATATCACGCAGTGCTGCTGCAGCTGCCTTGTGCAATCTGTCTTGTGGAGTTTCGTTACCGTCGACAGCCTCAAGCTTGGAGCAACTCTCATCAAGCCTTGTCAGGGCTTCATAGAAGGCAGCCCTTCTCAGCAAAGTTGCAGCAACATGCTGCAGCCTTGGCTGTCCGGAAGTCCCATCGAGAACCAACGAAAGCACAACCTCGTATGCTGTAGTTTGGCCGGACACCGTGTCCGACCACCCGAGAAAAGCCTCCATACCAGCGGCATGCGAACACAGCTGCAACAGCACTTGGAGCGCCGCTAGCTTGAGATTCTGTTGACTCCACTCTCCATCTTTCAAGATCTGGACAAGAATATCGAGGTCACCCTTCCTTCCCAATATCTCAGCAGCTGCAGTCGCCGAAACGAGACAGGTTGCAAGTGCTTGAAGAGTCGCTCGTAGAGGTCTAAGCTCCCATCTCTCCATGCACCGAGACACCAGCGAGAGCAAAGAGCGGCATAGAGCAGGACCATGGTGTATGTGAGCTGCATTCTCGGGCGCCCTCTGCGCAAGCAAAACTACATCATGCGACAAAGCTTCCAAGCGGGAGACAATCTGGTCACCTTCCATAGCATCGCTTTCCTGGAACACTGCCGGAAGCCAGGAAACATGATCCGCCAGTCTGGCGTCGGCCTCACGCACGGCACCGAGTCCGCCGAGTCCTAATGCTCTCCCGAAGCTCGGTGGGGCTGTTGCATCGGACAGCTTCCCATTCTCGCCTTCCGCATCCAGCTCTGCATCTATGCTCTTGAGCGCACTACTCCTCATGTCTTCTAGACCTGCCATGTCGAGCTTGTCCCCTTCAAAGCTTGAATCAGGTCGGAGATATTGGGCTATGCTTGGGAGCGCTGGCAGAGACTGGCTGTCGGCAGTGGGCAGAACTTCACCGTAAACTACGATGGACAGCTTGATGAACTTTCCCCGGACGACGATGCTGTTTGTAAGCAGCTGACTGTTTGGCATATTGAAAACTCCCGGCGAACTTGCCTTGAAAGCTGACATGGTAGAGTTGGGGGACAGAAGATCCGTCGCATACACCGCCAGACCGATCATGCGAATGTCTGGATACGTCCGTCCCTCAAAATTGGACGAACCCGCAGAGCTTTGCACTTGTACCTTCTCGCTTCGACCGATGACTTTTACGCACTGCACGGACAGTGTCTCTGGGAAGCGCAACTCTCTAGTGTGTTCGCCCATCTGCCGCGCTTCCACATGATCTGCAAAGACCACCGCTTGGCCCAGGGACATTGCATCAGCGTTGCAAAAACTTCGGAAACCTTCTCAATCTAACTTGCTGCTGCCGCCCGCAGCCACCTTGAGCCGTGGAGCCGGACGAACCCTGTGGAAGGCATCAGCAAGAGTGCTCAATCTCACTGCTTGACCAGCCGGCCACTTGAAAAGCCGCACACACGAAGCAGCACACGAAACAACAAAAGCAGACTCCAACACATCCGTGTGTCGAGTAGTAAATAAACAGCTGAGGCAGCCTTCGCCAGATTGCACCATTGCTCGACTGTCCATCTCACTGCAGCATGGGGACGATGTAGCCGCCTCGCGCATGCGTGTCTTCGACTGGGGATTCCGTGGTTTCGGCCTTCCATTAAGGACACTGCGACTAGAGCACTGGAGCGGTGTCCAGCGATCTTTGTCTCAGCGCTGTGGATGAGATGTCATTGCCTCCGACTCGTTTGGGACTGAACTGTGAGCTGCAAGCTGCAGAAAACAGCTAACTTGGGCTCGGGCGGAAATCTGGTAACTCTCGAAACATGCTAGCCAAGTCCTTGCAAGAACGGCTGCGACTCACGCACTCTTGACATGCAGCCGGCATGAAGACTGCTTCTTGCCTGGAGGACAACATGCTGGATTTATTCTCTGTCCATCGCACTCAAAAACCTCTGCACGGCGCTTTGATCTGCGCTATAACAAACATGTCCTCCCTTCCCTATAGGACCCTTTCAGGAAGCCTACCAAAGAAACCTCCGGTCCCCTGACAGGGGTCCCCTAAACCCTAGCTACGAAGCCCCATGAGCTTTTTAAGTGTCCGGAAGTTGCCTCTTATCTTCAAAATCCCAGCCAAAAGTTCGGCTTATGCTCTCGCAACTCGGACTCCGCCAGACGAGGTCTCTTGTGTCCGACTAGTGTCTGCTGCTACAAAGTCTAGTGTCTAGGGTTTGCCATACTCTATGGGGGACCTGAAAAGGGACCCTAATTTCACGGCGGTACTGTGACTACAGCTGCGCTTGTCAACAAGATCCAACAAGTGACGTGTTGGGCGCAAACAGCGCCATCATATGGGTCTTTCACTGGCCACACATTACTTGCGCAGACGTAGCGGTCGGAAGCAGCCGGGCTCAAGCAGCTACTTGCGATGTGCGCTTCCAAACCGACCCAAGCAACAATGGAAGGAAACTCAACGATGACGCACCCCCAGGCCAGGACAATGCTGCGGAATGAACCGTCAGCTCCCCGAGAGGCTTCGCACAGTCAGAGAAGACGCATGATAGAAGGCAACTATGGTGATGGCAACCATTTTCCTGTGAGGAAGAAGGTCGGCTCTGCCTTTGTTTTGCGTGGTGCACAGTATCGATACTGCGCTATGCTGGGTCATCAACCCTGTCGGGGGGAGATGCTTGGACAATCTTACACATCGGTGCGTTTGCTGCCATGCAGAGTTGCGAGCGAGCCAAGCCGTCCAATACGTTCGCTGGTCTGGGATGGCACGCCAAGAGACGATGACAATGCGAAAGTCTGTCGCACATTTTGCAGAGGCATGCCCGTTGAAAGTCGTTCATTTGCGCTTTCGATGTTCGGATGCTTACCCATGGCCGCCGCGCCTCTGCAGATTATTTTGCACTGCAGCCGGCATGCACGCTTCACTGGCAGCTCATGACGAAACACTGGCGTAGCTTCGTGTTCAAGTTCCAGGAACCCATTGCAGTAACAGCCGACTCTGGCTTTGGCACCGTCCTGCGGCAGGTCCAGGATCGGATGCGTGACAATCGTCTTGAAGTCGCCACTGTCCATGCCTCGGCTCGGAATTGTTTATCACGAGCAAGATCGTAAAATGCCGCGCTCGAGATCCAGGCGACCAGCAACCACGAACTGCACTCCACAGCCTTGATACGTCGAAGCAATCAATGAGTTCAGGCTGATGAAATGTGAAGGATGGCGTGTTTACACTGGTCGTCCTGGGCATGGACTGTGCAGGTGCCGCAACGCATTCAAAGTCCATTCTCGTTGCCTTGACCGGACGACTTGCAGTGATGTCTAGACATGTCGAGTGGGCAAGTTCATCGTGCTCATCGAAGTTTCTAGCAGTAAGAACCTGAGAAGTATATAGCGCACTTGCATCCCCCAGTCATCCATCTGGCGCGGTGGAGGGCACTTGTCGCCTTCGACAAAGACGCATTTTGTGGACATTATACGGAGGCTCGGCCAACAGTCTTCGGATGCGAGGCAGCATTGTAAACAACAACTTCTTGAACTGATTGACTAAACACTCTCATAGATCTACAACAGTCAGGGCGTTGCTGGACCGGAGAGCTTCCATCGAAGCAGCCTCGGCCCAACATCAACACTAAAGACTGCCAAACGATTGGGTTGCCGATGTTCCCGGCCTGCTGGAGCGTAGTACTTCGCATCGAGTATGCGCCTTTCAATTCCGGTGACTACCACCGAAAGTTCGACCTCGTTACACACTCGACACAAAACCATCCCACAGGGCCGAATGACCCCAATTGTCAATGCCTCACATACCTCCCAATAATCAGCAGGACCTCTCAGGAGAAAAGAGTTGGTTAATTGCTGATGTCGCGGGACCACGGATATCTGCGGATCTCGCTCTGTGTGGTACATAGGCATCAATCCCAAAGCTTTCGCGCCAGCCGCGCTCTACCACAATGCCCGGTGCATTTTGTCGTGCATGTCCTTGCATCTTTTCGCCGCTCGCATTTTGGACTCAAACCACCCGAAGCCGAAGGCTCTGAAGGCAAGGCCACGCATCGGTACCTCACCACCGTGATAAGGTGTTTCGGAATTTCCAAAAAAGAAATGCTCTGTGGTCCTCGAATGGAATACCATCATGGGGTAAGCTTGGCGATCTTGGACTGCACGCTCTTTCGCACGCTTCCACTATCATTTGTGTATGCGTCTACATACGTCTATGCCTCTATGCAAGTATCTATGCCATTCTATGCATATGTGTACAAATGCTTTGTGTATACATGTGTGTGTGATTGTGTATGCATGTATGTACGTATGTGCGCATGCATGAACGTATGCAGGCATGCAGGTATGCAAGCATGGATCTGAGCATGCACTCACCTAAGCCTGGAAGCCAGCACGCGTGCATGTGATGTGGGCATGCATGCCTGTACCTATGTACTATGTATGTATGTATGTATGTATGTATGTATGTATGTGTGCGCTAAATGCCACCACTGGGCACAATGCCCACACTGTGTCGGATGTCACATGCTCGCAAACAGCTCGCAAAGCACCCAGAGGTGAGCAACCTTCTTGACAAGTGTGTACGATATGTCATGCAGAGCAACGCAGAGCAACTTGGGGATCTCCTGTCTGTCCCGCTATTGCAGGGGGGCGTTTCAAAGGCGAGATGGACGTTTGAGATCATGTGCGGCAGTGTTAGCGGGGCATACCTCGACACACGACGTGTACGAGGGTCTGCTTGCCTTTGACCAGCATCATGCCGCTCCTCGAGAAAACCGACAGGCGGAACAGCACAGGGAAAGTCTGGCGACTGCAACAGCTCCCCAGCTCCTCCAGGCGCTCTGAGTCTTGCCTCTGTCTTGCCCAGCGGAACTCGGCCCAGCATGAAGCAGGAGGACACCGACCGGCCGATGAAGTATCAAAAGCGGGCAACAGAGGACGAGGACGAGGAAAAGGCCGGAATCCGCGCCAGCCGGGTCGTCCATGCGGCACTTGATGGGATCATGGTCAACCCAAAGAGGACCCAGATCGGACAGCTCGAACAAAGAGCTTGCAACAGTTGCGAGCCCGAGTGGACATTCTCACAGCTTTGAGCCTCCGCCACGACAACCAGATGGGCATCCTTTGGCTGGACACTGCCAGGACCGGTGTGCAGGGCAACATGACAACCACGCTGTACCAGACTCGGTGGCGGCAAGGTTCCAGCAAATGGTGGCAGCGCCGGACAAGAAAGCCGCACCAATCAAGCTGAGGTGAGTGGATCAACGAGGACGCTACCAGGGTCTTCGGGATGAAGTGGGACCAGGAAACCAAGAAGCACATCGTGGACCGAAGGAAGTGGTGATGGAGCTGATGGTTCTGGCACAATGCGCTTTGTGGTCAAAAGGTTCCGCGCTACGAGGCCGGTGGGAGCAGAATACGAGTCCCCCTTGCTGCCGATGTTGGACATAGGACTGCGTCTCCAGGAAGCAGATCGAGCATGGCAGTTTTGCAACACTCTCAGTCGCTTAGCTGTATGGATCTGTTCGGGGGCCTACATGCGCCACTATCGCCTCCGAACCAGTGATAGAACAGGTCCCAAGGGTGCGACTGGGGAACCGGGGCAACCATTGCTGCTGCCAGGCCCATAGGCGCCAGCAGATTATTTCCTTCTAACCTATGGTCCTATGGTCCATAGTGAATGGTTTCTTCGGCGCCAGAGGGACTTCGCACGTCTGAGGATTTTGCTAGGGAATTGCACACTCCATGACGTGGACGAGTTTCTTCAGTTCCAGTACAAAACCAGGAATCAGGTCTTACATGACCTTCAAAGTGGAAGCGTTGAAGACCAGCACCACATGATATGGGAGGATGTTCTCAGATCAACTACCGGATCACGAAATGGACACAGAAACTGCGATGAACTGCTGTCAGCCTTGGGGCTCAACTCTGCTTGCCTGTAGGTGTCGAAGCCAACTACAAAGATGCTTCCCGGAAACCTCGGCCGAAGCCATCAGGAGACCCATGGGACGACTCGCGCATCGTTTCAAAATGGAATGCACGCTAAACAAAGCGTTGCTTAGGCAGGATCATCTCTGCCTTCTGCTGGAACAACATGGCGCCGCTCGCGAGCACTTGGTTGCCTCTGTGCACCGCCTGACGTTCTCGTTGTTTGAAGAACAAGCAAGCACAGGTTCCAGCATGCGCCTGATTGCCTTCTCAATGCGCCTGTGCATCGACTCCACATCGATAACTCCCTTGTCCGCATTCGTGACCTCAGTGCAAACTCGGTCCGAGCGACGATGTGATTAACTGTTCAGTGCCGCCTCACCTCTGAGACTAACACACACAGCTCCAGCAACACATGATTGCAAGGCCTCGACATGTCAACTACCGTATCCATAGCTCGAGCTAAAATGGTGTTGCAGTTTGGTACCATCAGTCACCTGTTGAAACCATGGCTCCCATGATCTGTTAGTGCTGTGACCCTCGAACTACCACCCGTGAAGGTACATTGATCTCCGGCTGTGAGGCTCATGCACCAGGCCTTCCCAACATCTTAGCAGCCTCTTTGCCCATCTCCTGGTTGGGTCAGGGACGGTACACATGGTGATTTGAGGGTCCGAGTGCAAGTGCAAAGCTGCATGCGATCCATATGCCAGCCGCAGAATCCAGCCTAGCTCAATCCGAATTTTTCATACATCTCCACTCGGTCTTCACATAGATCTGTGGCCCAATATGGAGGATGCATGTCGCGACATGTGGGGGATTGTGTGTGTGTGCCATCAGTGTCTGGCACCCGTTTTTGTAGCGAAGTGACAAATGTGTGCCAAACGACTTAAATGTGGGCCGTGCCCATGTGTCCGTCTTTACCGGCTGTGGTTCTTGTAAGCACAAATCAATCAATACTCACACAACTTTCGGAAGCTGATGGGTGCCTTGGGATGGGATGGGCTGCACACGTGGATGCCATCCAAGCACTCAGCTTGTGCAGCATGTCACGAAAGCGAAACATGGGGCGTGGAGTCGTGGTCTCGAGCAGACTTATTCGGGGCTGTTCCCGTTTCTCCTCCTCAGACCGCTCCTGCGCAAAGCAGCTGTTGCAACAAAGTGATGCGGTTTGGTGCCGTTTCTTTACCTTGCCCTGTGCATTTGTGCATGTTTGCGTGACTCGTCCTCAGGGGTCATTTTAGTGCAGCTCAAGCCCATTCTTCCATTTTTCTCTTAGATCCTGTTTGCCAAACACAGGCAACAGAACGAGAACGGATGGCAGAAAGAGGATACAAAACAAGTGAGGTACAAGGGGCAGAGACGGGGTGAAAAAGATAGAGCGACGGAGAGAGGGAGAGAGAGGGAGGCGAAGAAATGGCGCGTCGAATGAAATCGGCGGCTTGGTTGAAGAAGGCAGCCCGAGCCATTTTTTCACAAGGGACTCGACTATGGGTGCAGACGACCAGCGCAACAGCGGGGTGGAAGGAGGCTTTTATGCTCGCGAAATACGGGGCCGAAAACCGGTCCCCCACGGGCAGGCAAAGGAGGCCGTCCAAAGATGCTGTCTACACCTTTTAAACAAGCATGCAGCGTGCTAATAAATTTGTAGGTCCTAAACTCGCAAACGACGATACCCTGCACCCTAATAAGCTCTATCCCACTCCGCGGCAGTTCCTGCCCAGAAAGCGAAAGGATCAGCACCCAGGTACCCGAACCGCTACGGATGAGGATCTAAACCCTGAATATAAACCTAGAAGACAGGGGGGCACTACAGAACACGGTCCTGCCTCGCAACAGCGAGCTCGGCCTCCGTGATGATGTCTTCCCTCGCAACATCCAAGAACCCTTCGGGGTCGTCCGCCTCCAGCAGTCGTCCCACAGACACCATCGGCGGCGACAGCGCTCGCTTCGAGCTCCGTGCCTTGTCCTTGAGCACGGCCAGCTTCGTCTCGAGCTTGTGGATCTCCTCGAGGACGGCGGGGTCCGTCTCCGACTCCATCTTGTCGCCGGCAGTCTCGTCGGTCTCCTTGTTGGTGCGGCGCTTGGGGCTGGGCTTCACGTTCCCTTTGCCGATGGTCCCGNNCCCTTCGAGTTGCCCTTGGGCTCGTCGCCGGCTCCTTGAGCTCGCATCGTCCGGGATCGGGCGGTGTTGGTCGGCATCAACCTCTGTTGCTCCGCCCACCTCGCGAACAATGCCGGCTCCACTGAACCATTCCCCGACGTCTTGACCTCGTTGATTGCCCAGATCTGGTAGTTCAGAGGCCTTCCGGTGGTCATCACAGCGCCCCCCCCCCCCCCCCCCCAAGGTCCTCATCAGACGGATGAGGTTCTTTTTCGTGACCTATTGTGGTACTTCCACACCCGTGGCCTTCGCGGGCTCGATCAGCTCGGGGAGGTTCAAGGAGCCCAAGCCCTTCATCTTGTCGCCGACGCCCCTCTCCTCGTGGGTCTCGTAGCACTCCCTGAGCACCGCATTGAGCTCCGGCACCGTCCAAGAAGGCTCCCATTGATCTTCTGTAGATTCTACCCATCTCCCAGACCGACAGCACACCCCTTCGGTAACATGCGTCTTTCCAATAGTGTTGAGCAGCATCTCCCTCTGCATTGTGGACATCGCCTTTCTCGGAACCATATGCACCCTCACCCACCCATGTAGATGCTGTCTCAGCCCCAAAATCACGATCAAGACTGACTTCTCCCACCAAGCTGCAAACACAGCAAGCTGCAAACGATCCTGACTCAACATGTCTCGGGGGCGCTCGGGTCAAGTTTCTTGTCGTAGAAGATTCCGGAGTACTTCGGGGCAAACATGGACACGTATTGCTTCGCGGGCTGTAGTCGCAAGTCCTCGATCTGTAGATCTGGCATTTCACCAGGAGTCAAGTATAGACGGGAACGACGGGGATAGCCGGATGGCCTGACTGCGTCGTGGTCAGCTCGTAATCCTTGAAGTGGATGGCCTTGAAGTCGGCCTTGCCATGCTGAACATCATAAACCATCCCCAGCTTTCCAAGAACTGTGTTGCTCAGCAAGAGGGGAATGTCCCCGGTGATCACCGAGGTCCTGACCTGGATGTTGTAGTCCCCGAGCTTGAAGTTCACGATCACGTAGAAGGAGGAGTAGTAGACTTTGCTGGCCACGAACCTGTAGCCCTCGCACTCCTTCTGCATGACCGGCTTGTGGCCCATCTCCGCAAGCAGGTTCGCGCAGGACTGCAACCACTGGGACCCGGCCACCGTCCGGGCGCAAGCCGCGTCCGCCACTCCCAGCAGGCTGCTGGCAACATGCTTCAGCGCGAACACATCCGCCAGGAGCACCGTCGTCATCGCCATCTCCTTGGACACCGCTTCGGTCTTCGCCACCGCGGCTTTGTTGACAGGCGTCAGCGCAATGCCAGTGGCCCCTGCGACCGCATCCTCCGCAGAAGCTGCGAGCTTTCATCGCCTTCAACTTGGCCTCGCGTTCATAAACCTTGGCTCCTCTGCCGCGTTGGTCGCCGTCTCGGCCGTCTCCTTTGCTTCCGCGGTCGCCTTCAACAGTTCCTCGGGAGCGCTGTTGCGCTCGGTCACGCTCCTTTGCCGACTGATAAGTCATGCACGCCTCTGCCACTTCCTCGCGGATCCCTTCCTCCTCGTTTGCCACTTGCCTCGTGTCCCGTTGGCCTCCCATGGCCCATGGCTTCCTCTGGCCGCGGTCGTGGAGTAATGCTGCACGCTGCAAGTAGCGCAGGCTGTAGCGGTTGCCCACACATCGCCAAAAAAAACAGGTCCTGCGATTCCTCCACTTGCAACCTATCCAGATAAAGCCATGCCACACACTCTTCGGGAAGCGAGCAGCGAGCAGCCAACTTCTCGGAGACGTCCATGAAGCCTGTCGTACTCAGTGTTATACTCCCTCACCATTTGGCGTGGACGACGACGGAGTTTTCGAAAGAAGCCCGAAAACGCTCGGCCGCTCCTCGCCACCTCCAAGTCCAAGAACCTCGCTGACACCCACGAGGTGGAGTAGCTCAGACCCTCGGGACGAATCCACGCTTTGCCACACAAGTGCTGATATAGCACTAGCCCAAGCTGGCTCGATGGAAACTTGGGGATTCTCTTCCAGGCCTCAATCTGTCTGAGGTACGACCTCGCCCGAGTTGCCGAGGTCCTCCGAGTCCTCAGCCGTGAACGCGGGTACTGTCAGCCCTGTGTGCCTTCGTCAGGACCCCAGTCTTTTCAGCCACTCTGTAGAGCTGCGTCATGTTGCCCCACGCAGGTCATAACCTCGGTCGTCATGACTGGTTACACATGCATCACCCCAGTGTTGCGACCCCGGTGAATCGCGTAACCTGTGACGACCATCTGCCCAGGGAGTTTTACGAGGACCACTCTGATCGTGTCCAGGGAATCTTAAGTCTCGCCCATCTGCCCAGGGAGCTCCGCGGCCATCTGCCCAGGGAGCTCCACGAGGACCATTCTGATCGTGTCCACGGAATCGTTTGTCCAAGCAGCTCCGCGGAAGATGCGAACATCCGGGCCCCATTGACCACGGTCTCTGCTGTCAGTCCCAGGGGCACCACCGCTCATATCGCTGCCGTCAATTGTCGTTGCTGCCAGCGTCAAGCTACGGCCACTGCTCCATTGACCATCGCAGCTGCTCTCTGCCGCAGGTCCAAGGATCCGGCTGGGGGGCGGGATGTGCCCACGAAGTAGCTGTCAAAGCCGTAGCGGTCGTTGTACTCCAGTACTCCAGCTCGCTCTCCTGTCGAAGCCTGCCGTCACATCATCGTGGCGCTGCCAGCCATCTCCCCTGGCCGGAGCTGCGCCTCGCGATTGTTGCCACTCTGACTGAGTGGCTCCATCCAAGTCACGACGCTCCCCAGCACCGTGATCACCCTCCTCGCTGCGCATTGTTGGATCCGTCATCGGAGCCGCCGGTCGGGCGGTCACTCATTGCCTCCGCTGAAGCTTGGCGGGGGTGGCATCGTCTCAAGTGCCGCTTGAAGACCAGCATCAGCTTGGTCAGCTGGATCAAAGCCCGGAGGAGGTTCCACTGCATCGGCCGACATGTACGACAAGATCCTACTGGAGCACACAGGCCCCGCTACCAGTATAAAACTAGAAGACAGGGGCACTACAGAACCCAGTCCTGCCTCGCAACAGCGAGCTCGTTTTGCTGCAGATCCGTCAAGCCTTCAGGCTTCAGCCCAGAGAAAGGCTTTCCTAGTGACGAGCATCGTTGTTATACGAATCAGACTTCTCAACGTTGCACAGCGGAGTACGGAGGACAGCTTGAACACCATCACACACTTTGTGCTCGACACTAAACCACTAGGGGGGTCGAAGCGCCAAGTGCGAAGCCGCCTTTCCGGCAGGCGGGCAGGCCGAAAGTTCTTCCATGTCGAACGTGTCTCATGCGGTTGGGATATATTGCATCCCACTCCTCTTCGCCCGCTTCTCCAAAGTGTCCCGAAATTGAATACGCGGCGGCGTTTTGCCCTCGCAGGCTCGTCACGGCAGTTCCTGCCGAGGGGCACGCAAGGATGAGCACACAGGAATGCGGAGCCGCCTTTCCACTCCTACGGTACTTGCCTCGAAGCGGCACCCGAAGCGATGGCTCATCGGTGAGTGCTTCGTAGCCACTGGAGCGCCGATACGGTCGCGAAGCTGCAGGAAGGAGAAGCTGAGCCGCAACCTGGTGGAGGCAAATGCAACGGTCTTGAAATTACTCCTTCGACCCCTCCAAGCAACAAGTTGCACATCTTCTGTTTCCACGTAAAGGTAAGTGGCACCGCTGCCACGCAAAACCCAGGTGTTGCACCGCGCTGCGCCTGTGTATGACGGCATTCCATTGGTTACGGTAGGTACTAAGTGACCCTCTAAAGAATCGCTCCTGCAAGCTGAGATTTTCATCAAGATAACGCAAAGTGAAAGCATCCGCGAGACGAGAATGCTGCCTGCGAGCGAATCTGGGGTTCCTAAAATGAACGCACGCAAGAAGATCCGAAGGCATCATGTCGACTGGAAGGACGAAGTCACTTCGTTGCAACCACACAAGCTCGGATGAACTGACCAAGGTCACAGCAACCCAATCGAGCCAACCCAAAAGGAAACCTATGGCAACCGAAGCTTGGAAAATCGGCATCGAAATCACTGGCCTGCATTCACCCGGCTCCACATGCTGCCACTTCTTGTCGACCTGCCATGCAGGGGTAAGGTGATTGCGGTTGTGTGGCCGTGATGGCATACACTAGCAGGTACCGCGGATGAGCCTCGGCAAACTAGTGAAGGCCAAACGCGCACCGTGCCGTTGCAGCGGATTCGGCAAACGCCATTGGGCCGTCAGAGGATTCAAAGGGTATAGCTCCAAGTGGCTCCCTAACCACAGCCCACAGCTTGAAAGCCTCAAGACTCTTTCGACATCTTGTGCGGAGTGGACGAAGCGAAGCCGGACGTCAAGTCGAGGGGTCCACGCGGAACTAGCTGAGGCCGCCCAGCATTGTGCTCGATGTCGCCACCTAGCAGCAAGAGCAGTCTTAACCAGCGGCCTGCAAGGTTAGGCACGCGAGCAGCTGCCAAACACACATCAAACATGTCTGCGCCACTGAGGCCAAGCCTTGGACGTCGGCGCCGCAGCACAACCACGGGCAGGGCCGTCGCTACGACTGGCTTCCGAGTAAACGCGCAAGCCGCCCGGGTACAACCCGCCTCCCAGCACGTACGGAAGTGAGATGGCCCAAAGCTGGGCTATACTCGACCTATCTCTAGCCGCGGCCCCTAGCAGAACCCAACTATCGATCAATCCAAGGGATCTAGCGCGGCGGTGTCGCAGGCAAAACACGTTCAGCCAAGTCGTGTGGCCCTGCCGAACGAACCCGTAGCACACAATCTCCTTGCACTCCAGACAGTCTGCCAGCTCGCCGATCGTCACGGAAAGCGTACAGCTCGAACTCCTCCTTGGTTAGTCACGCTGGGGTGAGGCTCAAGGACATTCAAACGCGACACACAGGCAAACTGAGCTGACACGGGCAGAGGCCGGCCGAGAGGTCCAAGGAAAGAGCAGCGGCCCCGTGGCCCGCAAACCAAGTACCTTCAAGCGAGAAACTACGCGGATATTGCATCCGATAAGCAACTTCTGACACTCGCATAGCTCCGGCAAGAGACGGTAATACTTTATAATGCGCCTGCTGCGCGATTTCCACCGCAAGGGCGTCGCCCATGGCTAAAGCGGAGAGTCACAGGTAAACCGGCACCGAAACCCTTTTCGTGCGGAAATATCTGAAATCCGAAACCTCCCAAGGTGCAAAATCGCATTCTGATGGCATTCATTGCAGCCTATTGCAGCACGATGAGGCGGGACCCGGAATGCATAATACATTTCAGAAAAGCAGACACACGGAAGAACTCGCCATCGCGGACGTGTGTGAGGCCAATCAGACTCCGTGGCAGGAAATAGTTAGTGAAGTCTCTTAGTGAAGTTGCTATAAGCCCGGCTAAGACCATTGATGACCGTAGGGTTGATGCTTAAACGATCCCAATCCCTATCTTTAGCGATGGCAAAAAATGCCCACAGCTTCCTGCTCATTGACTTCAGCACAAGGGGTGAGAGCTGAAGCACCAACCGCATCCCATCTGGCTGCAAGTTTAAGCCACCCAGCTCGTGAACGAGGAACATTAGCGGTGCGCATCTTGGGCCAAGCAGATAATCATACGCGAGCTTCCTCAACATGCTAGGGTTGACAACAGGATCAAGGGGGTAGCAGCATCGACAGGGCGAGGATGTTCCCAACGAATACGATCCGCTTGCACTTCCTTGTACCGCTGCCGTGGCATTACACTGACCTAATCTAGCATCGGGAGGAAGCCTACGAGAATGTTCAGATCCACTATGATGCTCAGGCTTCACGACGATTGAAGTACCCAACGAACATGCTGAAATGCACGACGCTGGTTCCCCGCCGTCCCCTTTGAAGTCCAACAGCGGGGCCCCACCGTTCAGCTTGGATTTGACGAGATTTGGGAATGCGGTTGGGCCTTTTTATAAAGGGGCCTCTATGACTCCTACACCATAGGGATCAAACTCCTGATGCAACGCAGAAACTAACTCATGGAGGTCCACACCTCAGGCCAGGTTGGGGTCTCGAGGCAGTTCCTGCGCAAGATGAAGCAGCTGACTAAAGCGTTCCTCGGCTCTACCAAAACAAAAGAGGCTTCAAGCGGCGGTGCACACACGAAATGTTTTATGTGGCACTCCAAAGGACCATCCAAAGACAACCAGCTCAAGGCGGCAATCACACGCTGAAGCATGGCATGCACAAGTCTGTGAGGGCATTGGCATTGCCGGCGTCTGGCTGGCGGAGCAAACCAAGGGAACAAACCCAACCCTAGCGGATCCCGAGATACTTAAACAACTATGCAACTATGCAACCACGACTGGAAGTCGAGAGGCTTATCGGGCAACCGGTGGCAAAACTCTTCAGAGGGCCGTGGCAGCAGGGGAAGCGATGCGGGCACATCCTGCGATACGTTGCTTGATAACGCCTGGGCACCAACCGAGAAAGGCCCGGCCGCAAAGGCCAAACTGCGGGCACGCAAGGGCTGTGCTGACTTAGCAGGCTTGCCCTCTGGGCATTTGGCCCTAGTCATGCTGTGCTCAGCACAAGCGGACTGCTGTGCGAGACTCGGCTGAAGCATCTC
Organism: Symbiodinium sp. CCMP2456; assembly: GCA_905221635.1. Taxonomy (NCBI): domain Eukaryota; class Dinophyceae; order Suessiales; family Symbiodiniaceae; genus Symbiodinium; species Symbiodinium sp. CCMP2456. The sequence goes on from CAJNDV010034130.1 coordinate 115,995, forward strand.
GCTCACGATCCGCTTGGAGGCTTGTCTGCGATGGCTTTGGATCGTCTCGGCGACCTCCTTGGTCGGGTGACCGGCTGTCAATGAATGCCCAATCGCAAACTGGAGTGACTCCAGTGGCTCAGCGTCGTGCAGTCTCGGTGTACACGTCGACCTCCTTGAACAAAGACACCACCTCCAACGTGGCTTCCTTGGCTTCCTCGGATTCTCCTGTGGTCACCTGGGTCCGCGACACAACCTCGGGAACATTGGGCAATAGCACCATAAGTCCATTGAACCGGTAGCGCAACTGTCACCCTCGCCCAACAAGTAAAGCACTGGAAGCGGCCGGCCTTCGAGGGCCGGGTCCCCGCCATAGGTGCCCGAAACCACAACTGACGGAGTTGGGTCGAATGTCTGACCAGCTCGTCCCTGCACCAGCAAATGAATAGACTCTGAAACTGGTGCTGACAAACCCTTGGGGTCGGCTGCGACAGCGCAAGCAGATACAGATCCGATTCGCCAGGCCCACCGCCGGAAAGGAAGGCACAGCGGAGATGGCACCACTGAGCATGTGAGAGGCAGCAATGCCAGCACGAACTGTGCGTGCAACTCGCGCGCGCGCGGACCAAGTTCCGCCTGCCCCTGTCAACTTCTGAGCAAAATCTGCGTGCGATCTCAGATCGGCCCTCGGAGGTGTATCGAGTTCCAAGAGCAAGTCCTCCCAAGCAACAGAGGCTCCCGCTGAAGCTGGGCTCGAAGCCCCAGCAAGGGGTTACTCTGGCAAGTCTGGGCGATGTAGAAACCAAGGCAGCTGGATCAACGGAATCAAACCTTGCTCGGCGGCGAACGTTGATGGACAGACCCTGGAAAGCAAACTCAGGTTCCTCGATCTCACTCTCAGTCGCCCTGTCACCCATTCACTGACTCCGATACTCAAGCGCTGAATGTGAGGCTTGCTGGACTTCGAGGGTATGCGCCCATCTGTGAAAGCAGCTTCTGACACAATGGGACCTTCAAGAAGCTCCCGAGCGAACCACCTGGGCACAGAATCGCCTGCTGCAAGCAAGCAGGAGAAAAACACGCCACAGCAGCACCCAATCCAAAAGAGCCCGATAGCGCAGAGAGCCAGCAGCGAAAGCGAAGGGCCATTGCAAGGCGAGCTAGACAACCTAAACTCGCGAGCTAGGTCGGGGAGTGCCGACCACATCAGCCGGAAGTTCTTCCAGGTCGAATGCGTCTGATGCGGTTGGTGCATATATGGCAAACCCTAAGCCCTAAACTCGGAAACTGGTTTTCGCAAGTGTTTTTGTTTGGGGGTTGCCGTGTCTTGGTGTCGGTTGAAGATGTTGGGTCTGGAGGCAGGCATGCTGGAAGAGTAGTCTGGATGCCTCTAAGTGGGGGACCGAGCAAGGCCTTGGGGCCGCAGTTCCTGTTACAAGGGGACAGGGGACAGCCTGTTACAGCAACCAGCTGCTTTGCGTTACTATTTCGGGGCTGCTTTTGCTACACGGCTGCCTTATTCCACGCTTTAAGCTTGAAGGCACGGTTCGACGTGATGATTCACCGTACATTCATCGCCGTGGTTGGAACGAAAAGATTGTCGGCACCAAGTGGATAGAGGTCTCACATGCAGCAGCCAGTCACACAGCAATCGTCAGTGTTTGCCCTCTACAGGGCGGAGCACACTTGAGACGGAACTGGCGCTGGCCGGAAAGTGACACGAGGGTAACATCCGACGACAGGCTTCACAAAAATCCATAGGCTTGTGGGTGTGATATGGCCGAACCATTGCATGCGAACTCCCTTCACTAAACTAAAGGGACTCGGACTTGCATTCAGAAATCTTGGTGCAACCGCCCCCAAGCATTCCTTCCTGCCGAAATCCTGCGCCCTGCTCGGGCCTTGTTCAACCCTACGACATATGAGGTGCACCGCGATCTGCTGCGCTGTGCACCACAACCTTTCTGAGTCCTCATGGCCCTCGTGCACTGGATTGAAGGAGCCAGGCCTGAGATCTGAGACTGGAAACTCGACATCAAATCACGAAAAGGCCGGCACAAAAGCAGCATCCGTTCCGGAAGCTCTGGCTCTGCAAGGCCTCGAAACATCTGCCGTTACATCCACCGCCAGCAGGTCAGTGCCAAAAGTTCAAGGTGCTTCAGGAGAGGCGTGGCATTTTCCACCATCCACTGGGCAGGCAAGCTTGCCATGCCCTTTGCGAGCTCAAGCCACGACAGACTCGGTGCAACTTTAGGGTAGACTCTGGGTAGACCGTAGACCAGTCTGCCCGGCCAGGTGCTGCCGCCACTCTCAGAAATCGAAGACGCCTTAACTGAGTCGGTGCACGGATGCGGCGTCTGGATTTGGACGGAACGGGTCGCAATGCAACCAAACATGTTCAGTGGATGAACTGAGACCGCAACAGAGTCGGCGAAACTTGTCGCCTGCCAGTCAAGAGGACCGTCCCAACATGCGAACACCACCGGCAAATCAAGTGACTGGATCGGAAGGCAAGGACACGTCCTTTCTGTTCACGCATCATGAACTGGCTCCGGGCCAACAATGATTGCAGTCGGAACTGCTTGGTGAAACATTCAAACGAGATACACCACTCAAATCTCACATGTCATTCAAAAAGGAGTGCTGGAGAGACTCAGCCAACGTGAGCTTCGAAGACACCATCTTCATGTGTACACTTTGCCGCTGAACTTTTTCTGTGCGACCGCAACACTCTCCTCACGACAAATAGGGCACCGCACCTTTGTCCGCTCCAACTCCTTGTTCGACAACTGTCCTGGCTTCACTGATTTCCATTGACTCTTGCCGGATTCTTTCAAGGCTTTGGCGACTGCCTTGCGCCGGCAGCCCGGGCAAAATATTAAATGCCCACATTCATGCATGACGAAGAGGGCGGATTTCTCGATGCAGACTACGCAAATTCCTTCCAGCAGTCCAACCCCTTCGGACGCCTCTCTGTCTTGAGCAGCCGCTTCCTGATCCAGTACGTCAGCACCTTCAGCAAGGATAGCGGAACCGCTGTGGTGACCAGCACCCATGGCTGCGGACTGCTGGTCCGGCTTCTGCGAATCATCAACATCCCGACTCTCCAGGGCATCAGGCTGTTCAGACTCCCTGGCTTCGGAGCCAACCGGTAATGCAAACATGGAGAATTGACCCTCGTAGTCTGGCACCTGACCTGATCCTGGTGGATCGTAGTATTCTGCGAGATTCGTGATTCTCCAGATTTTGTGAGCTTGCAACTCCTCATTGAAGTGGCTCGATCTGAAGGACCGCACGATTCGATTGTAAGCTGCCATCCGCAATATCCTCTCTCTGCTAGGGAGGCATTTCTGCAGGCTGGTCTTTTCTTCTTTCATCCAGTCCTCAAACTGCAACACCTTGGGCAGGCCCCATGCAATGTCAAGAATGCGTGCATTGCCAAGGTTTTTTAGATGCCTATACTTTTTTACTATACAAAGTGCGACAACTCGATCTCCAAGTGCGCCTTCAGGAACTGTAAAACAGGCATCAACTACCCAAAACCCGAAGAAGTTCACGGCACGACTGCAAACTCCAGGTCTACCACAACAACAGCCTGCCACGGAAACTATCCGCTAAGACACACAACAATAAATACAGCACATCATTCCCATCGCTGCTACCCAGAAGATTAGATCGCCACACTGTCGCAGAATGCACTGGGATGCATGTAAGCAAACGAGTTGACTTTGAGACGGCCTGCCCTGTAAGCCACCATCCCAGACAGAATGGCCCCCAGTATCCAGTGCATATGATAGGAAACCACAGGACGCCGACTCAACAGACGCATCTACGACACTGTCACGCGAGAGTCAAGGTCCTTCTCTTGCGACCACAAGCCACAAGCCATCATTCCCTTCCATGGCCGACACGGCCCGACGGGCTACACATGCGTCACGTCATGAGCATGAGCTTCAGGATAGCTGCAGTGCTTTCACTTCACTTCAAGGCCTTCTTGGGGGCATCTTCCAACACGTCACAAGAAAGCATCATCGTTGGCACTGATCTGGCAAGTCTGTTAGCCCACCCAACAGGAGAACATGAAGAAAGCATTGCATTCTCAAGCCATGACAACCATGTCTGATCTACATAAGTCAGCTTGCAGAACAACCACAAAACACAAGAGATTCAACGTCCTGCCAGGATGTGGACAACATGACCAGCTCAGTGAGAAAGCGCAAAAAACAAGCCTTAAGAAGTTACTCCTAGCCTCTTGCAGAAGCCGGGGAACCTGGTAAATGCAAAGCCGATCTTTTTGGCACAGATCGCGCATGACGTTGTAGGCGAGCTCTGTGTGCTGAATGCTCTCCATCTCTTCAGGGGTCATGTCCAAAGGCATCACGGCATCACGATCCAAAGGTGCATAAATGCCCAGTTTGGGAGGTCGTGGCAAGGTGGTAGCCTCTTCGCTCCTGAACTTGCAACCGGCAGTGATGCAGGATGGAACAGTATACAGGAAACATCAGGAAAGAATCAAAGTCTGACACGACTAGCCTATGCAAACATGGTACAAGGTACCATTCCTGTGCCACACGTTTACCCTCGCAACGCTTCACATCCAATTGTGTTCCCTGGCTTTCTACTGGGCCTCTGCCTTTCTTGCTGAACTCCCGAAGATGGAAACACTTGTCACGAGGAATTGGTGATAGGCTTGGCAAGCAGCAGCACACTTTGGCCGTCAGCTGTGATTCCCGCCGGCTTCTAGCAGTTCCTCTTTAAGGCTGTGTGTTGCACATTTGGGGACTTGACGTCCACTCTCAGTTCTCGGAATTGATGGAACCTGCAAGGAACATTTTCAGCATCCCCGACAACACGCTCTTCCGGGTCCAGGCACGCCGGTCGAAAAGCCATCACATGCCGTTTCGCGGTAAGGGCAAACTGCTCAAATGCCACTACTAGAGATTTTGCGCCAGAAAGGGCACATCAGAGAAAATATCGTGCTGTTAAGCCGTGGCACTGACAGCCAATGGAACTGACGAACTCGGGCCTTATACTCTTCTGCGCCTCCCTCTCGGCAACTGCATTGCTAACTCTGTCAATCACCTTCGCAAACAACTGCACCATCAGGGTGTACGCTCTGGCAGCATATTGAGCTTCCTCCACCGCTTCCAACTCGGATTTGAGAAGTTCCTTGGACTTGAGGAGTTCATCCGGCTGCTTGCTTGAACCAGCTATGCGCTTGGCAATTGCCAGTCGCTTGTTGGCAGTGTGATACTGCTGCTCCACCTGATGGGCAAAACTAAAGACTTGACAATTTAATGTCGGAAAGCCCTGATACCTACAGTTCAACCCATGAGACGAGATCGACGGTTGCTTCTGAGAAGTTGCTGCACCTGAGGCCGGATTGTGTCCATCTTCGTGTGAAAGCTGGTTGGCCCCTGCAAGTCCATCTCGGACATGCCGATGTCTTCGTTCCTCTTCAGCATGTCTGTGTAGACCTCATACATCTCCCGCTCGAGCGTCTGGCGACCACCCCGGCGGAGCAGCTCCAGTCTCTTGGCGGCTTCTTTCGGCAATTTCCTGAAGCCAACCCTCCTCATGTCCCTCATCACATACAAAACGACATTGTGAATGCACATTGAGAGCATACGCCCCTTCTGAAAGGCTATCTTCACTTATCTCTCTCCCTCTGTGGTCTTCTTTGGGAAGGGAAGGCAACGCCAATCAATGCCTCCCCCTCCCCGCATGCCGCACTGCAAAGATCGCATGCAGTATGCATCCAAAGATGCAGCGATTTTCTCATCCATCCATCCGCTTTTCTCCATCCGTCCATCCATTAATTCGTTCATCCATCCATCCATGCATCCGTCCATTCATACACTCACCTACACATCCATCCATCCCTCCATCTCCAGCCAGCCAACCAGCCATCCGTCCATCCGTCGCAAACTCCTCTATTCACCCTTCTAGCAACCTTTCTATAATCATCTACAACTTCCTTCATGAATCCTTCCCTAAACCAGTCGGTAAACCAATCTATTCCCCGCTCTTCCCTCTTTTCCTTTTTAGGCATAGAAGCCCGTATAAGCTCTCCTTCGGCACAGGCAAGCAGTAGCACGGAACATGTGACGGTTTTTTGCCAAACTTTTGGGCAGGTTTGCCCACAACAGCTTCTGGCGTACTCTCAACCTTTCTATAAGCTCTTCCCTACAGGCTTTTCCAGAAATCCTCATGTTAAGTAAGCCGTTCTACAAACCGCCTTCACCGAACAATGCGAAGCTGGAGTCACCGAGCAGGTTGCCTATTTGGAACACGAATCTTCACGGCACCACACACACGGCGTCATTTTCCAGCGTGACCGAACACGCTGGTACCGGAAAGGAGGACGAATCGTGACGCCACCAAACGTGCAGCACCAGTTCACGATGTTCAAGGACTCCCGCTAGCCCTGCCATGTGCGCTACTAGATATTGACTTAGATTCAAGAGATAGGCGGCAACCTTACAAAAACAAAAGGGCCGACCAACCTCACGAAAACCTAAGGGCCAACCTCTGGAAAACCTCTCGTCATGTCATGAAGCCCCACGACAACCTGAGAGCGACAACCTCACATCGACATCATAACAAAAGCATCACATCAACATCACCGCACCATGAAAAAACCTTCGCCAAGCCTATGAGAAGCGCATAGCATCGTTTCCCTCTTCTTTCGACAATTATTCCGAGCATTGTTCACCTGCCCTGATTCACTTTCGTCTGCCTGACTTCATGCCGGCCCTGCCCCAATCGTGATCCTCTTTCAGAGGTGTATGTTGGCTTGACCATTGCCATGCTCCATCGGAGAACCTGGCTGCTCGGTATTCGAAAGTCATATGCCTGGGCTATCCGCCCAGCATGGCCCATCACTCCTGTCCAATCGTTGCCGAAGGGAGCAACTGGGCTTCAAACTGCTGTCTTGCAGCGTAGCATGGTTTAAGAACTGATGCTAAGTCTGACATGCAGCCTCAGTGAGGCATGGCACAAAGCCTGTGTTCGACCCTCTTGGCTCACATCAGCATGACATCCCTGGCCAGAGGCTTACACACGCTGTTCATGACACGACAGAATTCTGGAAGAATCACTTAGGCAAACAGTTCAAGGAATGCCAACATTGAAGCCAGCTCACGGTAGTCCACATATCTTCACGTTGGGCATTGCTGGCTTGCTTGCCTGTTCGCTTGCAAAAATCTAAAGGCATCCTGCATTGAAGTGCTCTGACAAATCCAAACTCGTTACGAAGTGGCGCTAGTCACTAGTAGCTAGCAATGTAGCGTTGCGAAAGCGGGTCATGCTGGATGCAAATCGCAAATAACAACTTCAGCTGTCTGCGGCTCGTCCGGCTCGTGGCTGCAACAAACGTTGGAGCCCAAATGCAGCCGGTTGGTCATGCAGAAACCTCGCGCAAATAGCACGCACACACACACACACACACCGAAAGACTTCGCCGCATCGACTCACAATTTACGTAGCACCACGTTTGCTTAGATTAGACAAGTGTTAGACAACAACCCATGCAGTGCTCTTCCATCATGCACAAGCCCGCAATTCATGCCAGCATCTGCGATGCCGTTTTACAAGGCACCGGGATTCAGGGCTTTGATCTCGTCAAGGAGCGATCTGAGCGATTACGATGGGCTCTAATTCCGGGCCCATTGCAATCTCGCACATGCAGTCTGGTATCGATCCATTGGAGCAGGGACTCGAAGAAAAGACTTGCTCTGCGACAGTGCTCACTACAATCTCCCAAAATGCCAGGTTCTGTCTACTATACTGAGATCGTCAGATAACTTCCATTGCTCTTGTACTGCTCCGATGTCACCGCGAGCTAAGCTTTTCAGACACCGAATAACGGCTCTTCCTCCCGAATGAGTGAAAACAATTAGCACCAGTGACAGCGATGCAAATCATCTCCAATTCTTTTTGGCATGCCCGGGGTCAACCACTGGCATCCTGTCAGGGCAGGTCATGCACAGCCATGCGACCAGCAGCGCATGCTTTCAGACTCGAGCCGGCCTTGAGGTTTCCATCTCAGAATCGCGCTGCTGCATTCGACGCCGTAATGCTTCCTCAAAGCTCATCCCACCTCCGCCCGCACCTCCTCCTCCTCCTGCTCCTCCGGCTCGATCCCGACTTCTGCTGCGCCCTTTCCTAGGGTTCCGTCCAGCAAACGTGGCATGCTAGAGCTAGCAGGAAGGCAACCGATTCCGCAAAAAAACGGCTGTCTTTCCAAATCCGGCCTCTTCTTTGTGCGTCCCTTCTTGCCGCGGTGGCTACTTGAGGTGACTGAAGCAGCCGATATAGATCTTGATCGGCTCAGGTGGCGCTTCTTTTTGGGTGTGCGCTCTCGCCTCGTCCTCGTGCGGAATTGTCGCTTGTGTACTCGGTGGTTTGCACACTCAGCAAGCTTTGCGAAACCCCCGCCTCTCACGCACCACATGGGGAGTTTGATTTTGCTGGTTGAGACGCTCCAGCAGAGCAAGAGAACTATCAACATCTTCCTCCTGCTTCTTCTGCGAGGCCTCGTTTTTTTCGGCCATCGCCTCGAAGCGGGCCTGCGAAAGGCTCTTCATTCTGCGTCTCACTACCGAACCAGAACTTGCAAAGCGAAGCCTGAAAATACAAGAAGTGGCCTCAGAATCCTCGGCACCTTTCCGCCTCTTCTTGCCAGTGGCGTGATCTGGCATCGGTCGTTCGCGGATGGTGAAAGTCCAGCCGCCTTGAGCATCTTTGTCAGCATCTGCCTTCGCTTCTTCCGGCTTAACATCCGGGCTGGGCTTCGGATCCTCTTCTACACTCTTCACTCCGGTGGCCACGTCATCATCCTCAGCTTCAAATAGCTTGTTGGGAGCCCACTCATCTGACCGCAGAAATCGACGCTGCTTCTCCGAAAAAATGGAGATGTTGTCCAGAATAACTCCTCAGTGGCCAGCATCGAGCTCCCGACTTGACTCTACCACGGATCCATGACATTAAATTCATGAAAATCAAACACGGCTCCGCGAAGCTTTTGGCTGTTTCTAGTCGGCATTGTCGCACAAAACTTTCGATTGGATACCTTGGCTGCAAAGGCTGCAAAAACACCGGCTGCACGGAAAGTTTGGCTCCGTGTGGCTATGTCGTAAAGCTCAGTGGAATTTGCCCGTCTGTCTTCGACCATCTTGAGAGCCTGCACAAGACAATCACAATTCGCGTCTGCTGCTCCTCACGTGGTGGCCGTGCCTTGCTGAGCCATTTAAGCCGGGCTTCCGGCTTCAGCCCTAAGGCAGTCTTCAGGTCAACTTGCACCTGGCTTCCGAAATATGTCACACGGAGCACATGCCAAATGGATTTAAATCCTTCCCCTTGGCTGCGGTTCATCAACATGTGGCAGTTTCGGGGACTCCAGTGCACAGAATCCTATTCTTTGGCAAAATGTGGCCATTTAGCTTTTTTGGATGTGCAGTAAGGAACCACTCGCACCCACAAACACTCCCACACTCCCACCCACACCCCAGCACTCACACCCCCACCCACGCCCACCTGCGCGCGCCCACACACGCCCACTCCCAATTGGGGCTCAAGGTGCAGGCCGTGGTTGTTTTCGACATCTTCGTTTTGGAATGCTTTGTGAACAACCCGACTGGCAAAGTATTCCTGGCAAACGCGTCGGAAAGCTATATTAATGGGACGGAAAATAATGCGAGGGCTGGCGAAAAAGGCTCCAGACATCGAGCAGGAGTGCTGTCATTGCGAACACTCTACGTAAAGACTTAGCGGTCTGCCCAAAGGAAGTCGATGCCCATGTTGCGCCAGCCGACACGGACGTTTTACAGCCGAAGGGCATCGTCGACATTTTCCACGATCTTCTTAACTTCTCCTTGGCTCTGGCTTCCAAATCTGCCGCACCACAAAGCACTCACAAGCACTGCTAAGGAAAACAGCCCGACCGCTCTGCTCCTCCGCCCTAGGTTTAAGGGATAGAATTGTAATGTTGATGGAAATTGAAAGAATGAAAGAAAGAAAGAAAGAAAACCTGTTAACAAACAATGAAACAACCAAGTGATGGCATCCGAGCTTTCACAACTTCGAAATAAAGAAAATAAATACAACAGAACTTCTTTGCCAAGGTATTGTCACCACCTGTCAACGACGGTGCTGCTGAGCCCGACAACACCACGCTTTGCACAAGGTTATGAAGCACAGATGGAGGATCGGCAGCAAGCAGCACTGGCATGACAGAAGCCGCATGGATGTCGATCATTTGTGATTCATGGCCAGGTCAAGACATTCGGCATCCGCTACTTTTCCGCAGTCCCTTGTGCTGTGGTATCAAAAATTCGTACCGAAAAATCTGCCAACGTCCAACGTCACATTAAATTGAAAGCATGGCTGCTCCTGGACATCTCCCCGTCGTGCTACATTAGATGTTTCCGCTTCGAGCAGGTGTGCGATGATCTGTGTCCCTCGGGCCATGAATGAGAAATCTGCTTTCGCCCTGCTCAGTGCCGCGTGGATGCAGCCGAGCCTCGTTTTTGTCTCGTGACAACCTCTGCAGGCAATCGTCTGTTGAGAGGATTCGCATCCTCTCCAGACATGCCCTCGTTTCGGGCCGCTGGGGCGCTTCTACTCTGCAAACTCTGAGCCGAAACCCAGTTCGCGCCGTTGTGACACTGAGCTCTACAGACTGGATCCGTTTGTAGTCACTTCCAAATCTTCCAACCTGCAGAACTCGTGCTTCGGCACCGTTCTGTCTGTCTGCTATTCTGGATCTGCTGATGTGGACGGGGCAAGTGAATGGGCTCTTGGCCTCGATCAACGCGCACCGCCACTTGGCAATTCCATTGCTCAGGCAGCATCTTTGAAAGTTTTCTTCCTCTACATTATTCACCCTGTCCGTCGAGCTGAAGAGGTGCTGCCGAACATGACTACGCAAGCTACGATGTCAAACTCCAAGTAACAATGTGCACGGAGGGTGGACATCGGAATGAGCATGCAGCCATGTTTTCATATCAAGTCCGAAGACCAAATCGTCCCATTGCAATTCATCCCATGGAAGATACACACGAACAGCAACATGTGGGAGCTGTGGCAAGCACCCATGGCAGTTCCGCCGACCTCGCAAAAGGCTTTGCGACATCTCCGCTCCCATCTAAAATCAACAGCGTCACCTGGATCATGCTAAGCTGAGAATCCATACATCCTTGGCCACCAGATAGTTCCTTCGTGGCATGTGGCAACAGAATACCAAGCAAGGCCAACTCGGATTAAGGTCCTGACAGCTTGCCCTCTACAAGTTGGATGAGCAGCTCCTGCGGCTTGCAATGGCAGCAGGGGGCTGGCGCTTTACAGTCAGAATGGAAATGATATCCATCAACGGCGTGTCTGCGCGGACCCACTGCCTCGAACATGCGTCTCCGTCTCACGGCAACTTGTAGGCACTAATACGTACCCACTGTAACCGCTGCATGTTAGTCTCGGTGTCGGACGGGTCGTCAAGAGCATCCTTGACAAGCTCTCGTTAGCCTAAACGCGAGTATTATGTTACAGCCTGCTGTGAACAGCCTGCCTCCTTATCCTCCTTTCTGACGTCCATGGGTGAGTGCGGCCAAAATTTGCAAATTGAACTGGTGAGTCTACTTAGCATGTATCCTCCTACGTGTCGCTTCGTTCTTACAATGTTCGATGTCGACCTCGTTCGTGCTGCTTACTAGTTGAACATGGACATCTTCCAACCTGCCTGCTTGAATCCATGGACCAACCGCACACACTTGCGAAACCTATGGGTTTTGTGAGCCAAGTCCGTGGTCTGTTCCGCGAGATCTTCTTCACCGCACAGCGGCAGCCTGCGGGTAGTGGACCCGGTCGTACCAATTTCGGAGCCAAGTGTGCCGATTCAGGCATCCACGGCCAACTAAAATCCATTCCGGCAAGGCAATCCACGGGCCACGACCACAAAAAACTACATCGGACATATCGAGGCTTGGATTCGGGCCCTTTCCGTTGGGATTGTCGAAAAGGGTAAATAAGTAAGTGTGTGTGTGTGTGTGTGTGTGTGTGTGTGTCTGTCTGTCTGTCTAGCACATGGGGGCAGAGGGTCACT